>QQSS02088865.1:0-42698 GCA_003687565.2 Craspedacusta sowerbii
CTTCTACATCGAAAACGGTTTTCAGGAATATCACGCCTGATAAGCAATTGTCTCAAAAGCAATGCATAAGAAGAAGTTGTGCATAAAGTTTAAAGGTTTTATGAATCGGTGGTGCACAAGTCACTTCTCCGATCTACCCTTCTTGCTTTGGGTCAGAAAAGATTGAAGAATGGGCCAGGTTGGCACAATAAACCAGGAGTGAGCCGAATGCATGACTGCTTGGGGAAGCTTTGTACGTATCACTTTCGTTCCCAATTTCCTTCGGCATCCCAGAGTATATTTACGTCCAACCAGCAGACCCAAGCGTTATGCCGTCATCAATCATCTTTACAAGGTCAGACTCAGTTGATGGTAAATGGCAGGGGTCTGGGTTCGTGTGGTCGTTTATGTTATGCATCGGGCGGCCCTTTACTTATTTAGGGAAGATATGCTGGTTTAAGGATGGAAGAATCTAGTAAATAGAAGATGCATGGATGGAAGAATCTCAGTGATTAATTGATTGTTTGAGCGATCGATTGATTGGTCATTTATTGATTCCTTGGTTAACTGGTCTATGGATTAATTATTGGTGTTTGCATGCACGTCTTATTGGTATCATTGTTTATTTATTTGATTGTTTGATTGCTTGAATGATTGATTGCTTGATTTATTGATTGGTTGATTGATCGATTGATTCATTCATCCTTGGTTTGGTCGGTTGGTTTGCTGGATGATAGAATGATTGAACTAGTAATTATTTGATTGAACTGTCGATTGGTTGTTTCATTTGAGTGATGGCTGGAAGGGACTTAGAATAACGATGCGAGCCACTAGAGAGCTGGCTAGCTTTTGGGAACTGCACGAATACGCACTGGTAGGTGCGTCCTTCGCCGAATGGAATTGCGGATTATGTTCCGCTGCCGGATTCAATTCATGGCTCAATTCAAAGCAAGTTGCCTAATATCATTAGCGATTAAATGCGACTGCTCGTTTCTTTTGCACTCCATCCATTTTTCTGTTTCTAAATTGAACGATTCGTTTAGAATGCCCTCCTCTTTGAACAGGTAAATTCTGCCTATCATGGATTACTCTTCATCCCCGACTCGAAGTCAGACATGCCGGTTTATTTCAATTGAAATCCGTGTTTACGCTAAGAACTGCTGGTGAGCCTGTTCAGTTCAGTTCAGTTCAAGAATTTATTTCGCCAATCACAAAAATCGTAATACAAGGTCCCATAGCAACCAGCTCACAAATATATTTTATAAGAGAATGACATGGTCATCCCGTCAGAAGGCCAGTGGTATTTTCATGGATCACCATTAAGCATAAGCAGGAAGCGACTATTACGTATTCTAATGGGACTTTTCGAGAAAAGTGCATATTTTAAGCGCGACCATGAATGGAAGTAACTTCCATTTGCTCAGGTGCCGTCTCATTTATTTATTTAGTTAGTTATTTATTTAGATATTTTTATCAAGCTACCGTTGAAGGAATCACGTATAGCTAGGATGGGATGATTTGCAAATGCTGATTTCCCAATAAGGCTCATTAACTGAGCTGAGTAAGATTGGCAAGATCATTAAATCTATCTCACCATCCGGCGAAGACTTTTACTTTATACTTGCTCTATGGGGATATGAATTTCCAGCCTGATAGTGCTGGAAGTGTTATCATAGTCGAGACAAAAGAATATGTAACCTTGGGGGTGACATATTCAAAACGTGGGATGGTACAAACGTGGCCTATACGGTCATGGCTCACAGGTTGTCTTTTGTTTAGAAACGAAGCGACAAACCAAATTTCTAAATTTACGGAGTTGAAATCCATATGCGTGCGTCGTCTAAATGCAACTGCGATGAACATAAACTTGATGCAATGTTTCTCCGAAAGCTTCTAAAATGAGATGAAAAATGTAGCAGTTCTTTACCACTTGTGCTGCATTACACTCGAAGGTTGCTCACCAAGGTATCGATGTAATCGTCTAGT
Organism: Craspedacusta sowerbii; assembly: GCA_003687565.2. NCBI lineage: Eukaryota > Metazoa > Cnidaria > Hydrozoa > Limnomedusae > Olindiidae > Craspedacusta > Craspedacusta sowerbii. Next base: position 1,966 of record QQSS02088865.1, read on the forward strand.
TCTTCGTGCGGAACGACCTCCTCGGCAGTGTCTTTTCTTCCAGCGACTGGAGCCGGTATGAGCACAGCTGTGTTCCTGTTGACCATCTTCAAGAAGACGTCCGTGAAATCCTTTAGCCACAAGTCGTTGGAAAGGGCGTAGTCCTGGAATTTGCTTGCTGTCGCCGAACGCGGGCAGCACCCACGGGCCGTGCAGTTGATACGGCAAATCACTTCGCCGTTCACGCCCACTGGAGCGATGTTCCAAGCCAGTGACAGGTCACTATTCAGAAACATGTTTGGTGGCTGACCGAGAAACGACGTGTTAGAAATCGGTCTCTGCCACTGGATCTTACCGCTTCCGGGCACTTGTACCTGCACCCAGTTACCACGGGCTTGTTTGTAGAACTCGTTGTTGAGTACGTCACTATTAGCTCGCGTATTGCTCAAGCCTTGCTCCCATTTCCCTTCGTACCCAGAGAACCCTACGCTGCATTTACCAAGAGTGTGCGCCCCTATGAGAGCAACCACTTCGTTCTCAGAGAAGCCAAACTGCGTTCTAAAGTATTCCAGGGTTGCCTCTAGGTGAAATTTTGCATCTGGGAATAAGCCCGTCTCGTTCGTGTCTTCGTTGGGTGAAGTTGGACAGTCTGCTCGACCAAACAAAAACTTGCCACCTTGTAGACCTGTGAACTTTAGAGGCTCCAACTCGGTTGCCTTCGTCAAAGCTACCATGCTAGCCAGAGCATAAAAATCTGCTCTCGACATGCAGGCCTGAACTACAGCACTGTAAGCAATGTCCAGCGCGTCCGTGTATCTCTTAAGACCGGCGTTGTCAGGCAAATCGTGGTTGACGCAGCCATCACAGCCACCAGGGCCAACGCAATCATGAAACGCCAAGCGGACAAATCCACCAATGAACGGATACTCTTTTCTATTCGGAGGCACAGTCGAATTCGCCTCGATCACTCTCGCAATTTCAGCTTTCGCCTTGTCGATACATTCAGTTGATGGCATTAAAGCCCTGGAGCAATGGACCAGGAAAAGGATTGAAACAATGTGAGTCACCTTCCCCATGATTTTGTTCCGGCCACTGCTCAGCTCATCTAGCGCAAAAAATAGCATCTGCTCAATGCAGACATGGAGCTTATATGGTGGGTATTTCTTATAGTTTTAGATCCATGGTAATGCTTCCAACGCAATTAGGCAAATTAGTAGATTCTTTTGAGGCTTTGATGACTCGTTGGTCACCGAAAAAGATCAAGGCCAAGGATTGAATATATATTATAAAAAAGTCGCGTTTATCCATACACCGTTCTCCACTCAGGATTCCGGCGAGTAGTAATGGGTGTCCGATTTGACAATGACCACCGCAAATCCCATGATTGCGATGAAACCATTTTCCATGTCCACGCCTAGACGAAACTCAGGGAAAACGTAAAGCGCGGATTAACGTTAGATCAAAACAAACAAGCCCACGTATATGCCATTTGGTGGTTCTCCACAAGCCCACGTATATGCCATTTGGTGGTTCTCCACTATTTCATTCCTATGGTCACTGCCTTTGACTGACAAGCTTCCTATTGAAGAGTATTTAGATCAGACTGTCTAAGGAAATCAAATCTAAAATTTCTTATTCTACGTTTATTCAGTAATAGCCAGTGAATTAAATTTTGCCTGAGGCACACTAGTTGTGCTAGGAATCCAAGTTGGCTGGTAAAACGCAAAAGTAGTATGAAACCCATGGTTCTTATTTTGCTCGGCAATCATGTAAGCGCAAGATTTACTCTAACTAACCCACACAATCCGAAAGCTTCTAAGTTCAGCATAAATTCTATCACAATCACAGTCTAAATGGCAAACCCGGAGATTCATTTTGGATGAGTTGACGTGTGATGACTTGACGCGCGGTGAGTTGACATGGCTTTGTGGCTTGAGACGCTTAAAGTGGGATGAGTTGGCGGTATACCCGACTCTATGCGTTGGGAGCGCGGCAGGGGCTTAAACAGCTCATGGACCTCTACAACAGTAGGATGGTAACTTAAGCAAGCCATCTACGAGTCAAAAAAGATACGTTAAAGAAAACTTGCTAGCAAATATTTAAACCATTTACATAACCTAAGCTAAAATAAATAAAAAATTACAATAATAAGGAACAATAAGTAAAACTTGCTAGCAGCAAAATATGCTGAAACAAACAAATGCAGTATTATTGAGTTGGAAAATTTGAAACGAGTCCAGGAATGGACCTAGAACCAACAAGGATTATTTCTGATTATCAAGAGAAAAATCAGATTCTCAAAATGTCGCGAGTGAAGCAGAATGCAAACTCCTGTTCTTTCAACAGCTTAATTTTTAAACCCGTTTTCTATTTACAATTATGTCCCTCTTATACGAATCCAAGGCATAATTAAGTTATACAACACCTGGATTAATAAATGGACGGCGTACTATCAAGAAAAACCTTGCGCGGTGCAATTTGCTATAACACTATCAAGACGATACAATCATAACACTCGTTCCAAAATACTCATAAGCACCAGATATGCTCGGTGATAACTACTTCCCAATCCCACGATTACGTTCAACAACCAATAAAGCCACGTGGCCAGAGACAAGACTGCAGGGTAAATGTAAGAAGGGGCAACACCTGAGCACAAATAAGGCAATGATATACACACGCACCAACCTAGCACCAATATCGGGGACACAACATATATCATGCCTTGTGATAAGAGAACCATACTGGAGCAAAATTGTTAGGTAGCTGCGCACTAAATCACTCACAAACACATGTACACCATCTCAATCTGTCATTCGAATGCGAAACCTCATGAATAACTACAAATATATGCAAACGGCCATAAAGACTAATCCATTCGACGCGAAGGGGAACTCAAATAATCACGAACTGCCCGCCAACTAGGACGCCCTCCGCAAGGCGGTAGTGGGCAAGCAGGGTATGTGACAAAATTTGTGGCTAGCCTGTTTGGCGAATCTCCTAATAAGACCTAACCAGCACAGTACGACTTTAACGTCCGCAGGGAAGGTCTTCACGAAGAGTGTCTCCTGGTAACAAGGGACAGTGCGATGTCATCTTCACGATCGTTTGAGCATCGACCAGTCGTCCGAGCCTCCCTTTGAGGGCACGTATCGAGCTCTTTAGCTCCTTGAGAGGTTCAACCAACATCCGACGACTCGCCTCATTTGCTGTCACCGGCGATCGATGGACTGAGCATTCGGGGAAACTCCTGACTCTTCACCAACCAACCAACAGTAAATGGCAATTGTGAAAGGTTTTTGGCCAGTCCAGGCTCTTTTGCTTAAATCAGTAAAAACTGGCCTTTCTCAGACGAGCAAGACATTGCCGTAATATTCCAGATTCCTGTTGTTATTATTCACGGTGCTTTTTACAGTCCTCGGCAATGCTAGTGGGCTCATTCCAAAAAAATCCGTTACTCGTTACTATGAAGAGCCCTCCTTCCCATTTAGCCTAAGAATTTGTAAATTTATCTCTATGCGTTTTTTGGAGTTCTAATTGGGTAAAATCAGAAATTCTTGTTATTTTTGCTTTCGTTCTTGTTGTTGTTGTTGTTGTTGTTGTTGTTGCAGTTGTTGTAGTTGTTGTTGTTGTTGTTGTCGTTAATCGTTATTAATTTGCTAGACCAGAGTGGGGTGAAAACTAAGAGATTCCATGATGGCTATGAAACAAGCTGTGGAGAAATTTTCCTGAAATCATTTGAATTTAAGTAGAATTAGAGGTCTTCGTCCTTGTGATCAGTCCATTGATTTTCAAATGCAAGGATTGGGTGATTTTTGAGACAAGCAAATAGCTGCGAATTGGTTTATGGAGCGCAGAGAAATAAATAAAACGTGTAGTAAGTAGTGGACCGTCAGGTGTAGGAAGCGAAAGAATTCTAAGCCTGAACCAGTGAACAAAGCGATGATCTGGTCAACAAATAGAATACTACACTTGCCCTCATTCGCAAAGAAAGGTTAGTGTCTTGATATTTACTTCTTTGAATGCTAGTTTTTTCTTTAGCACAAAAGATTACGTACCTACGTGCGCCAGGTGTTGTGTACAAATCTTCTTGTGCAGGCTGTAATGCCAATAACCTAGCCTCCAGGCAATCCACCACTCGGGTCAAGGAGCACCTAGGTAAGGACGAAAACTCACTTGCAGGATTGTGTAACTTTGTGTGCTCAAATTGTGCTTCTCTGTTTTACATCACGCGCCTACTTATGTCCAGAGGAAATTGAAAAAGGCCATGTATGTTCCTTAGTTGAAGCAGTCATTAAACAGTCAAGTTAGCCTCCTAGCATTAACTGTCTCTGTTTATAAATAGAGACTGTTATAAATAGAGACAGAGACAAGGCAAGAGACGGAAAGTAGGAAGATAGAGTCCTCTCTTGCCTTGCATGATAATTGTTTGAGTAAGTTCTCAATTGTCAATTAAGTTTTATTCCCCTGTGGGTCCACCGTTTATCGTTTTATGCGCTCTTCCTAAACGTTGAAAATTAGAGCAATTTGTGTGTCTAAGCCTCCTTCTGATATATAGTTTCCTGTAATGTAGTCTATGATAGTTTAAAATGGTAAGTGATAACCAAAACATATCCTTAAAATTGAAAGAAGTTGTTTTCATTCTGAAAATTGTTACGCATTCTGTACGTCTTCGACCAGATTGGAAGATTTATCTATGAAGAATAATTTTGAATTATATATATTAACTGAAAAACGAAGAGTTTCCAATTAAGCTTGCCCAGCGCAAAAGTTTGGCAAACGATAGGAAGTAAAAGGTTTATTTACAATGGCTATCAATGAAAACGTAACGTCAGAAATAAAGACCACCAACTTCCACTGACCCCTAATCGGAGCGATACCAGAGTTTGGATCGGTCCGTTCCGCTACGTATCGTTCATTTCGTACGCTGTGACCTTATCGGAAAATTTTTTGTGAAACCTAATCGTATCGTTTTGTTTGTCTCGGGAAAAAAAGATACTTTCGGATACTGAACGATCTTGCATTTTTTTGTTGATCAATCACAACCTCAGCTTCATGGGTATCGCAAAAAATTGAGTCAGGGCTGAGCTTCTATTATTGACGATTGCTACATTACATTGAAAGGTTGCTTTACAAACAAAGTCAATTTTCTGTCAAAGAGGTTACTGAATGCCTTAGCAAAACACATACGCAGTAAAGCGTCTAGTCTCGGCGATTTGAGCGAGCAAGGCAAGTCGCACGAGTCAACATTAAGCACGAATACAAGCACCTGATCATGCTTATACTTAACACATTAGCGACTAAAAGAATACTGTAGATCTTTGTGCTGAAAAATAAAATGATCAGGAGCTTGCATGCTTGCAAAAACTATAATGTAATGCATGAAGGTTGCGTAAGCAGCGCCAACAATCGTTGTAGGAAATCTCAAGGAACTGTTACAAATTGTATTAGCTGCCTGCTGACGCAGTGAAGTTCCTCCCATTTGTTTGTAGTTGGTCGCAAGAAGTTTGTAGTGTGCTGCCGGGAATCTTTGTATTGTGTTGCGGAGCCTTTCATATGTCACGGGAACTATTTGATGATTTATGGCGATTTTTGTATTGAAGTTTTGGGTGTTGAGGTTTGGGAGTCAGTCTCTTTGAAGTGTCCGTAAAGTTAGGATCTATGCAGGTGGTTGAGAGTTTGAGCAAGGATTTGTGTTCGTTTCAAGTTCAAGATTGATGAACGAAAGGTATCAGTGTTTCTTATTTGGACTTGCAGATAGGAAAATTTGTGCCCTAATAGATATACAGAACTTGCTCGGCGCAATTTGAGATTTTCAGGACCGAGCAGATTTGATGATAAAGAGTAGCATGCTGACGAGTTTGATCTTATTCGAACTGGGCCGTGCTTTTAGACGAATTTGGTTCATTCACAGTGTTTATAGTCTGTATACCTGATTAAAGATTTCTGGAAGTTGTGTTTTTTGAACTTCTGTATTGTTTGTTACGTTTCGCGCTGGGCTTATAAGCAATATACAGTCCTCTGCTGTTTTAAACAAAAGAGACAAGTGTTTCCGTAGTTAACCGTGCGCGAAGCATTTAAGTCGATCTACGACAGTAGTACATAAATTAGTAACATAGCTAATCAGATTGGGACGCCACCCTTTCATAAAGTAATGCACCTTCGAAATTAGATTTATGCTTGCTGAGACAAGAAAACTAAGGGATTTTAGTGACAAAAAAAGCACATTTGGTACAACTGTCAGTAATGGAACTGCATAAACCATCCGAACTAGCAGTCAGCATGTGCCAAGCAACCTAGCCATAAAGCATGGAAAGTTAATGGAAACTCAGTGAACGGAAACATTAAATAGGCACGAAGTAAAGGGTTAAATTTTAGTCTCAAATTGAAGACAGAAAGCATGGTTAACAGCAAACACCACCAATAAATGTTGATGCATTAAAAATTGCTGATTACCAAAAAAAAATTAATAATAATAAAAATAAACAAGCCTATGATAAATATTCTGACTTCAAAATGATTAAAGCGAAAATCGTACGCAATCCGTAAATACACTCCAGTTACCCGATAAACAAATAGTCCAGTTGTTCATATGCCAGGAAGGATGAGATGTTGAGATGAAAGGGTCCAATTAGTGCATTCAGATCGTTCACGAAAAAATAAGCATCCTGTGAAGATTATATGATTAATTTAACCTCACTCAGTGTGACCAAGATGTTTTGCCTTAAAAAATTGCAGTTTTAGGAAAGGTGCATAGCATCATCTTTGATATTTTTCAGTCAAAAAGAGTTTATAACATGACAAATATAATGTAGAATATAACTTGATAGACCTACAAAAGTAGAACATAACAATCGATCGCTATTCATACGAGTCAACGTAAAGTTGAAAGTTCATAAACGATCTTTTAAATCCGAACTCGCAAAATTATCGCAAGTTCCGTAAAATCTACGATCTCGTAAAAGGATCGCTCGTTTACGAACCGTTGTCGTACCGTATCGTATCGTATGAGAAAGTATCGGTCCACTCCAAGTATCGATCAAGGCTGCCGCTAACTTCCACGTAGAGCACTGCGAAGCTACGTCCTTAAATCTTGAACCATGAAGTAACCAACTTCGTCGAATAAATCTATTAGATCCGCATTCTTATGCCTCCTGCCCTCCAGTGATGGCTGCCGTTAGATTTTGTTGGTCTCGCAGATTTAGCGCCCAGTGTTTCGGATCAGGGGCCTCACTCGTTGATGCGCCTCCCTAGCCTCCCAGCGAACGTTGCTTCCAGGCTAGTCCCGTAGAGGTAGCCGTAGCGTTAATAACTCTACTGGTGTTTCATAATAAAATTTTGAATCAAAAGGAATTAAAGGTGACAACACCAGAGCTGAATTACCTCGAGACCAACAACCTGTTTAACATGGCCAAGACCAATATCATTGTCAAACGACCAAACCAGACGGTGTATCAAGAAAGGCAAGACCGCATCAACGTGGCATATCCTCCAACAACCTTATCTGGCTAGCTCGCTCAAAATCTGAGCACTAATTAGAATGCCGATTCCTAGGCCACAGACCCCTATAATGAAAACACACGTGGCGAATACGCCGGTTAGGTTATGTAAGTTATGTAATTCGCTGGGAGAAACTGTGAAATCGTACCAAAATTTTAAGACATATTGCTAATTAAAAGACATATTGTCGTCGATTTGACGTGGGCATGGCGGCGGAAAAGTCTTGTTTGTGCTATGGCTTGGCGTGGATTTAATTGTAGTAAACATTCATAGTGGACTCCCAGTGGTACCTGGAACTTGCGAAAAACGCTCATAGATTTTTCTAGTTTTTCTAATTTTGGTAGTGATAGTTTTTTTAGTAGTTAAAACATATTAGGCACAAGAAAACGCCTCCTTTTGGTAGCAATACAACTTATCAAAATTTGCCGTTTTGTGCGGATTGTTAGTAGCTTTGCCACGAAACAATCCCGGTCGAGTATTTGACAGATGGCTACAAGAATCGAACCCAAGGTCCAGCAGACGCTCTCGCACTGAAAGTAATCAGTCGCTGCTACCACTTTAAGCCGCCATTTCGGAGTCTGTGAAACCTCTTCGATGGTCGAAGAACTGCTTGAGATTGTGGTGAGAATCATTTGCAGCTTATCCCAGTAAGAATTCGTATGAGTAATGAAATCAAGAAATTATTCAACGCCATTTTTAGGGAAAAGTGGAGGCTGTTCTTTGCGGAATAGTCAACTGACAAATACCAAACACCCCCGCTTGGAGTTGCTAAATATTCCTCGTCGTTTTTAAGGTAAAAAGGGTCTTCTTGTAGGGCTGCTCCACAAATGGTTATATAAAATAATATAAGAAAGGAGGTCCTTGGCATATGTAGTCAAAAGTGGCATGGCTTTGCATGGTAAGCTCAGGCCTTGGAAGATCTTAGGCGTTTTTTGAAAAGAAATGTTAACCATTTTAGAGGGAGAAATGTGGAAAAATAAATGCAATCGTTCATCAATTTAGACTATGTCTTGTTGTATGATCCCAATAGCTGCTTGTTCAGCTACAGTCAGCCAAATACGAAATAGTACATGTCAATGAGCAGAGCCATGATTTTGTGTGTTCGAAGGCCCACTGGCAATGGCAAAAACTGTTTTGCAGTCAGCGTTAGGTTTAGCTGTAGTCTTCCACTGTATCAGTAGCATTTTTCCATGTTTACTGCTATGTAATTGTTGTACGCAAGACACAGACAATAGACGAAGTGCAACGAACTCAACGTAATATACTTCAACTCGTCCCTTTGTTAGTCAAGACAGAATAATCGTGCCTTAAGTACATGCGCCTGGTTAAATACTTTCAAATTACAATATAATTGTCCCAGGGGTAAAGTCCTCGCATAACATAATCAAGGAGATGGAATGGATGAAATGTGCTATCCATGTGAAAATGACGTCTTTTGAAGGTTGCTTGCGTAGTTGTTGTTGGCATGTCCTCCGTTTTATTAGATCAAATCTGCAGAGTCCTTCCTGCTATGGTTTCCGTACATGTTGTGCAGAGCGTGGCTACCTAGTTTTGCTCGAGCTGCAATTGCATTTTTTAATGTTTTGCTTATCTTTGTGGCTCTCATAAGTGCTATAAACTGTGGCATGCATTGATTATGTAATGTTTGAACAAAACAGTACCCTTCAGTGCAGTAGAGTTATTTGTCATGAAATAGACAGGGCCACTATCGACTGCCATATTTCTTTTAGCTGCTGAAGTACAACTTTTGAACATTTTTCATCCTGGCTAATGCGCAATGATACACTGATTGGCACAGCCTCTGCCTTTGCAATTTGATAGTTTTGAGTGATGACTTGACTTGAGTAATGCTGAATGTTTGTCCCTTCCTTTCTAGCTAAGCTAGCTGATTAGTGAGGAGAAGTGCAGCTACTGTCAGCCAGTCTGTTGACTCCTGCTATCTACATCTGTGATGGTAAAGCTTTGATTCTAAAGACTTATGCCTGCACATTGAGCAAGTTTCCTGCTACATGGATGGGGGCAAAACTATCTTAAAATACATTGGGTGTTATGTCAAGCCATTAGGTGAAGAGTCAAGAGTTTGGCATAGTTTCCAGTGACTAATTCATTTAAGAATTATGTCTCTAAAAAAAAGCAGCATTGGTCTCCAGTGTGTGCTTCAATCATTTCAGAGCAGTTTCATGGTCCTGAAAATGGTTGTGTTGGTTGACCGTGCTTGTAAAACTTAGCAGACCCTGCCTTTCAAACTCATGCTGTTAGCCTGTTGATTTGAAATGCTGGCAACACTGAAATAACCCAGTGTATTTGTGGATTTCCCAAGTGTTCGTCATAAATTTGGCGGACCTGTCAAGAATTTTAACTTGATTTTGATTTTCTTTTTGTGTGGAATATTTTTGGTATGTTGCCAGAGTATTGAGTACTTCTGCATATTATATTGTCAAACTGTTGAAGTCTGCTTCTGCTTTGTTTGTAATACAATCTCTGCAGTCAGTTAGCAAGGCTACCGTTATCCATTACTTGGACCGTAAGTTCTTAAGTCTGGGAAGTGACTATTTCGTTACAACCCTTATCTGATGACCTAATTGTTTAATATAGAATTTCTGAGTTGTGGTCAGATTTTCAACAAATAATCTTATCATACTAGTCATAGCTGTGATGAATGAACCTTGTTAAAAGGCAATTAAATCTTACGACCATAGGGTAATGACGTATTTTAAATACCCATTGCAAGTTTTGTTTTTGTATGGTAGAGTCAATTATTGAATTAATTAATTCTGGGGAATGTCACAACATGATTACGCAAACTTTCTCGAGGTTGAGAACTGTTTAGTTTTGTCTGCAAGCCTTAGCCAAATCCCTGCAATTCAACTTCTTGCCCGATTAGTTTGACTGCTAGGACTCACGGATTGCCTGCGTTTATAGAAACATTGTTTACCATTATCAAGGTATTTGAAATAATGTTCAATTATTCCTTCAATACCTTCATTTCAATACTTGGTTGCGCACAGCACTAGTCAAGAAGAGCGTGCAAACCAACAATTGATAGCATATTCTACAAGTTCAAGTAGTGAGGTCAGCAAACATCTGTAAGCTGCAAAGCTGTCGAAGTAGAAGAATTAATTATCCAATCATTTTTCTAAATCGGATATACGTTGGAGTTAGCTCACGTCAGTGGTTCGATTCTCGTAGACATATGCATATAAGGACGTAATGCCTATCAAGGTTAACTCTCTTCTCACCTGTTTGTTCAGCCATCGTGGGCAATCTCTCTCTTTTTTTTTTTTTACCTTCCCTGTGCGTCATATATTTTATTCTAGATTTTTCAGCAATGGCTGCTTCAGCATCGCCCAACCAAGATTTAAATGACGCTGACGCCGCTGACCACGTATTCGAACTCATTGACGGAGTTAACCGTTCTCATTGTTTGTACATGGTTTGCGATCTGGGTATCCAAGATATCGTCATGAAGAGCCAAGAACCAATTTCATTGCCAAAAATCGTCGAGCAACTCACACAAGATGTTGATGTCGATATCCTGCGAAGAATCATGCGATACATATCATCCCATGGCGTCTTTCGCGAATGTTTGTCGGATGCTGGTGAACTGTGTTTTGGTCCTACAAAGATTACCGAACTAATATGTTCATACAAGCCGTCGTCTATGTACGCGATGATAATGCATGGCGGCAGCCCTTGGATGAGTTTGACGGATCTAAGCCGGAGTCGCATTTTGAAGAAGGAGGTAAGAGCTGACAAGCTTTTCGAGACGATTAACGGTGTTGGATTTTGGGAGTACTTGCGCCGCAATGAAAGGGATCGAATAATATTCAATCAATTCATGGACGACGCGTCTGCGAAAGCTGGTGTGGCTATCATCCCAGTCTTTGCTGCTGAGATCGAAGCCGGAAGCACCGTTCTGGATATAGCCGGTGGATCAGGGCGCCTGATGCAGCAACTGAAGGCACTTCGACCAGATCTGCGCTGCATCAACCTCGACGTGCCCGAAGTGCTGGCGCAGTGTGGGCAGGTCGATGGTGTGGAGATGGTTGTTGGAGACATGTTCAAAGCTGAAGCGATTCCCAAGGCGGACGTGATAGTGTTAAAGCACATTATACATGACTGGGACGATGAAAAAAGCCTCGACATTCTCTTCTCGTGTAGGCAGGCCCTTCCAGTTGGTGGCAAACTAATGTGTGTGGAGTCTCTCCTTGATGATCCTGGTCAAGTGGCTGCAAGACATAACCATAATTTGGGCCTTGACCAAAAAATGATGATCCTGTTTGGTTCGAGAGAAAGGTGCGGGCAAGAGATGGCTGTTCTATATGGCAAATCTGGCTTTGCTTTAGAGAAGATCATTGCCTTAGATAACGCAGGCAATCCTCCAATGAATTCATTGAGAGTGGTTGTCGGAGTTAAATTGGAGTAAAAGCCAAACGTGACTATATGCTCGTCACCCGTGAACTTCACAGATTACATGCTTGATTTTAGGGCTATTCAATTTTGCTTATACTGTTTGACTTCGTTTGGAGTTTTTTTGTTTATTAAGGGCTCAAGTTCTCTTCTACTTGCTTTTGATCAATGGTCATCCTGGGTATACTCTCTGTGTGTGGGTGCGCTCGCGCGTGTTTATGTGTGTATGTGTGTGTATGTCTCCGGATGTTTCCGCTAACGAAAGTTACTTAATTCCTTACGCATTTGCCCCCTTTTGGTGACCACAGGCTGCGGCCTGGAGGGCGTGGGAAATCTCTAGTGACTAGTCTTTATGCGCCGTTCTGTAGGTACGGGACATAGATGGTTTTAGCTGTGGCAACACGGTCGCTGGTTAACACGGTCACTTAAGCACAAATAAAAGTTTGGTCCCTCCAATAATATTGCCTGGTCCTGATGCTCTTTATGCTATCATTTAATTACACCTCATACGAAATTAAGACTGGTATGCAGCTGGTCCACCTGGATCTAGAGATACCAAGGTTACACATCTGCTGTTTGTGGATGATTTGAAAAACTTCGACAGGGGGCGGCCTCAAGCTGAAGAGAGGCTTAAGGTAATTACGGAAATCACAAATGACATGGGAAATAATTTTGACCAAGGAAAATTATCCTTATCTAAATATTGAAAGAGTGAAGAGTAAACCCCTTGGAGATATAGTGAAATATGGTTGGACATGCGTCCACGAACGTTGCCAAAGGTAGCGCACAACGAACTTAGATTGTAGAAGTCGGATTCCCACTTAATGTCAAGGTTACCGGTGCAGCATCTGAGAAGTCTGACAAGTACATGCCACTGTATCAGGGCTACAACTTCAGTGGCCAGAATAAAGGTTCAGGTCATACCAATTATGATAGGAGCCACGGGGCATATCATCAAAAACTTCAGCAGATACCTAGCCCACCTAGCCGTTGCTTACGTGGAGACGCGTTCATACCGGACTGGCTCATCACTGCGAGAACGGCATCGATCCCTAATGTCTTCCTTATCGTTGACTTCAAGCTGTATACCTCGAACATTGACCAGATGAAAAACCTGCTTGATCTAGTTATGACGTTCTGCAGGGATATAGGAACGTCGTTTGCTCAATCAAAGTGCCCATACATTTGCCAATCGCATACAGAGAAACCGCAGCTGCTCCAACTGTGACGTGTGAAATATGGTTTGTCAGAAGAAAATCCAGCAGACATCAGTTCAAGAGGATGCAGCATACAGAATCTCAAAGACTCAAGCTGGCTCGCGGGACCTAAACTTTTGAGCAACTCTGCTATAAAGATTGAAAGTCATCCTCCACCCTCCCAAGCACTTGCGCAAATTGATTGCAAACTCAAGCCGACCATATGTTTATGGTTAAAGAGTTGTTGGTGATGAAGAGCCAGGAGTTTCCCTGGATTCGCAGTCCATCGATCGTCGGTGACAGCAAATGAGGCCAGTCGTCGGATGTCGGTTGAGCCTCTCAAGGAGCTGAAAAGCTCGATAGGTGCCCTCAAAGAGAGGCTCGGACAACTGGTCGATGCTCAAACGATCGTGAAACTGACATCGCATTGTTCCCTGTTACAAGGAGACACTCTTCTTCCGGCGGACGACGAAGTCATGCTGTGCTGTTTACGTCTTCTCAGGATATTCGCCAAACAGGGTAGCTACAAAAATTGCACACATGCCCTACTTACCCACCGACCGCCGCGTGGAAGCTCTCCTAGTTGGCCGGCATGATTAAAGAGTGCGAACAATTCATCCGTGTGGTTCTCGAAGTTCTGCTCTTGGCTTACCTTCATAATAGCTATGGCGTTGTTAAAATTGATCTTCGAATGCAAATCCTGGATCTAAGCATCTGTATCCGTTGAAGAGCTGGAAATTGCCATATAGTTTCATGTACAGGCAGTGAAAGAGTAATACTTTTCGATGGAACTCTTGGTCTTACGGAGAGATGGCGATATTCTGAGAACGATTTGCATTGCTAAGTTATGTCCAGTCGTTAAAAATGCTGAATGTTGGTGAAAGAGTAGGGGCATCAGTTAGGTTAAATGAAGACGAACGAACCCTATCAATTCCCAAGAAATTCCATGTTGGAAAATTAATACGGTAACATTACCACGTGAGTGTGAGCACCAGGGAAGATCAGCAACCTTAAGCTTTATCCGACAAGCACGATATTGGATGATTAGCGGGACACGAACTGTGTCCATAGATCTTGCCAGACTGCGCACCATGCTGGTAGAACCATGTTCCCCAGTTGTTGTAAATGTGGTAGTACTGTGGAAGTACTGGTGTTGCCGAAGGCTAGTCTTCTTCGCAGCGTGTGACGGAACGGCCGGATTGTCAACGACCGGGGTGCCGAGGGGGCTGTTGACCAAAAGCCCAGAAGTTCGTCGTTTTTGTAGCAGAACGGCGGACATCGTAAATAAATATTATTGTAAAAATTTTGTACAAGATGAGTTGGGAATTTTTTGTGAGAGTAGAGAAGCCAAGAGAACGTGTGAGTTTGTAGTTCTCTTTTGTCGAAAGAAAACGAGAAAAGACGCTCTATCCCAAAAAAGAGGATGGTGAGTCAGATCAAGCCTTGCTTGTTCTGCATTAGGCACCCGTTGTGCATCTTGGCCTTGTGTTGCGAATGTGATGAAAGTGCCTACGGGGTTCGGAAAGGAGTACTGCGTCAGCAACCGGGCGGTCTCCGGGCATTCGGGGGCGGACGACGCCGGGCCGGCAAGGCTTTGCTCTTTGAGGCCATGCCGCCAGCTCTATCATGTCAATAGTAATATTTTACTAAATTATATAAAGCTAAATGTAATTGTAAACCAGTTAGTCGGAGTTGGGAGTCGGAGCGCAGCAAGAGAAAAGGTTATTTTGTAAGTTTCTTGTTCGTGTTCTGTTCGTCTGAGTGTACTTGTCTGGGTGCTGGGCGGTAGTCTCTTGATCGGTTGATCTGGGTTTTGGACGGCTTATTCTCTGTCGGAGCGGCTAAATAGGCGGGGCAAGCTTGCAACGGAGAGAACGAAACCCAGAGAGCGTGTGTGTATTGGAGAGTGCGGCTTACCAACTATTAATTTATATATTTTTCTACACCTTGCAGTTGGGACTTGGGACGACCAATCCTTTAGATAGGTCGTATGTGTGTGCGCGCGCAAACTTGCGAGTAGGTGATATCTCCTGGGGATAGTGACGTTCGTGACATGGTGGCTAGTATGGAGCGATTATTGCAATTTTAATTCTTGGCACTTGGTCTTCTCTCCCTTGTACTAAGTTGTATATAAGCGCGCTTGTTGGGTTGTGGCAGTGGAGCTTGTGGGAAGCCATTGGGGTTGCGGTTGAGGACTTGTGGCTGACTCAAGAGTGCTTATCTCAATAAGGACGGGTCATTTGTTTGAACGGCAGCGATCGTTTTTCTTCCCGAAAGAGCAGAATTCTGTTCGTACGTTTTGCCGCCTGATACATTATTTTTTTTATGAGTAGGGTGCGTCTGCTCTTCGTTTTCTACCGCATAGTTTACCACATAATTGCCTTCAAATTAGTCAGTATTGGGAGTGGGTGGTATCTCCTGGGGATAGTGACGTTCGTGACACCAGCCTCACCTCCCAATCTATGGGGAATCGTCCACCCGAAAGACTATAGCCTCGCCACGAGTTAAGCAGGTGTGATTGCTTTGGGCCCTATACCGTGAAGCACCTTGGATCTGAAATCAAAAGGTGGGCATAGCTTGTCACGTGCTTTTGCTCACGATTGGTCCGTTTGGAAGGCGTGGATGACCTTAGTACCGATTAGTTTCATCGCCTCCCTGTGAAGAGTTACTGCTTTCAAGGGGGCAAATCAGTGCGATCCACTGCGACCGGGGAACAAATTTGTTGGTGCGGAAAATTAGCTGGGAAGAGAAACTTCGGCCTCCACAGGGAAGATTAGAAAGCTGGTTATGGAAACTCGATGCAAATTCGCAATCTTTCATCCGCCCACCGCTAGCCACATGGGTGTGGTCTTCGAACGACAGATACGAACGTTCAAATCTGTTCTCGTGGTTTTTCATGGTGGTCCTTACCAAATATCAAAGTAAGATCGACACTGGAACCCTTCGTACGATTCTATGCGAGGTTATGGCCGCGGTCAATAGGCGTCCTATTTCTGTTGAAAATCAAGCAGACCTGGCAAGTTCAGTGATCACTCCAAATCACTTGCTCGCGGCCAAGCACATTGCGCTCAGCTCGTTACGGAGCGTAGCAGCAAAAACCAGTATGGGGAAAAGAGATGAAAGCACGCTCTACTTGAGGCTGACGAGTTTTGGCTGCAATGCAAGTACGGGTACTTTGCCAACCTTCGAGTAAAGAAGAAATAGACAAACATCCCAAGGGAACCTTAAGCTAGCTAACATTGTCATCATCGAGGAAGCCAACGCCCCAAGATCCACTTGGAAATTGGGGATCATCGAAGCCTTCACGCCTAGAAGTGACGGGCTGGTAAGGAAGGTTCAAGCTCGGACCATGCCTAAAGGATATGAGCGAACCTCTATCCTTGGAACATCTTACACACAAGCGCGTTCTATTTTCGCCACAGGACTAGAAATCAACGAGTTGGGAATTGGGAAAGTTGGGAAAGTTTAAAGCAACGAGTTTAGATTGTTCCTAGACACTCTTCCATAATGTTTTTCAATATGAGATCATCAATTTTTGGTGGGAGTGTAGTAGCCAATCTAGCAGCTAGCAGGAGCAACCTAATTTGTGTGGCGAAGCTTTCGGGGTAGAGCGAACACCATATTCTGTCTTTATCTGTATGTGGACTCAGCCGTGATTTTATCATACGGTACCGTGGGATGTTCTGCTGCGTTAACTTGCATCGTTTTACTTCTGACAGATGACGGGTTGAGGAGTATGCGGTAAATTTACGGCATTAGGTATGAGACAGCCGGTGGCCATTCTCGGGCCACCGCGTTTGCGCTGTGGAATCGGCCTGGGGGAGGAAAACTGCTGGAGATGCTTTACAAGCTTCATTTGTGTGGACTGCTGTGAATCGCCCATGTATCGCGAATTTAAGGCGTGGTTTCGTTATTTTCGCGTTAAGATTTAAGATTCAAGATTCCATTTACTGTACCCATTAGATAAGATACATCGGTAAAGAGAATCAAATCTTAACAGCTATCTATATGGGAGGGAGAGCTCCTCGTAGCAATTCTAGTCGGAATTGGGGAGCTCACCCAGATTTTCGTGCTAAAAGTTTTGCAGACAAAAACAAACGAATAATAAGAACAACTCGTGTGTATAATATCCGTGTTCATAAAAAAATTAGTATACAGGGGACATTTTTAGATTAACGCAAAGGTTGACTCGGTTATATGTGGGCCATGCAGGTGGTAATCCGTTTGTACTTTGGTATGGTGGCGCTTTGTTTCAATAGTAACGGTTCACTGACGCTCGTAAAGCAAGAGCAAGCATACAAACTACTGGTGATGTCGGTTAATATTTAGAGTTACAAAAAGTGTGTATATGTTGTTTGAATTGTTTTTTGCTGATTTTAAGTTCTATGTTCATGTTAAAACAGATCTTTAAGCAAATGAGAGCCGATAAATCTCATTGTGCTACTCCCGTACTTCACTGTCCGTGCCATTCACGAGTTGATCATTGTTTGGTTGATATTTCTTGTAGATCGTCGTTTTTCTTGCAAAGTAAAGACCATTCTCAGTAGCTGTGGTAGTTCTCCCTTGATCCAGTCATGCATCAATAAATATCTGTTTTGAGCAATCAGGTCTTGTAATTTAAGTATATTTAGATCTTTGAAAAGTGCCGTTGTTGGTTCGTGGAAATCAGATAAATATATAGCTCAAATGGCTCGTTTTTGTATGCAGGCTAAGCGATCAAGCTCGTGTCCTTTCCCAAAACCCCAAGCAAGGCATCCATACGACAGATGGCTTTGCAAAAAAACTTCAGTAAATGTTTCTAATTGTAATATTATCAACGAAGTGATGGATTTTCGATATTATTCCAACTGCTCTGTTTCATGTTTTTGATAATGCTGCTATATGGGGTTTCCAGCTCAATGAAGAATCAAGGCAATACGCCTAGGAAATTCACTTTATTAGTTAAGAATATTCTCGAGGGCGATAGTTACTGCAGGTGTCAGTAGGACCACCCTTGTAATAAATTTGAATCACCTTCAATACCTTTAGACATAGTGGAAATAACTCGCTGTTAAAGGACTGTTTAATTACGTGAGAAAGAGGGTGTGAAAGAACGTGTCTGGCTAAATTTAGAAGTCGCAAAGGCACACTTGCCGGGCCGCACGCTCTTGTTGTATAAAGAGTGTTGATGATTAAGGATATTTCCTAAGCTGCTGTCTGCGTTAGGAACATACTCTGCCGCAAATTATCTTTCAAATAATACTCAAAATCACTCTTTATAAGTATTTAGCTATCGAGGGTCACTTCAACAGACGATAAATACTTATTAAAGGCAGTGGCGACATCTGCAGGTTCGTTTTGGATGTTTTGCATTTAATTTCACATAGTTAGGCGTAAACATTATTTTCTTAGAGAGCGTAACTATTGATCTTATACCATCCCATGTTTTATTAATGTTACGGCAATTTTGTTTCCAATAATCTTGGTAGTGCAATGTTTTGCTTTTTTTGCAACAGTTAGACTATAAGGTTACGGTACTTCATGTTGAGGGCGTGTATTTGAATTTTTAAACCATATTCTTTCTCTTATATGAATTTCTTATATATTTTATCTCTTTCATGCATCGATTTTAGTATTCCGCGCGAAACCCACGGCGTTGCGTGTAAATTTGATTCTCTTTGGGTTAGTCGGTGAATCGGAGCAATTACATTAACAATGTCTGTAATCTGATCTAAAAACACATTTTTTAAGGAGCTAACGTTCATATCTTCTGCAAGTAAACAAGTAAATTAAACAAGTCGATTTTTGCGACCTCCTCCAGGAATTCATCATCCCTTAAATTTTTGAAAGAGCGGCCAAGCTTTACCGAGTTATTTTTCCCTCTTCGCATGAAGTAGTCGGTAAAGATCGAAAACTAGAGGAAGTGGTCGGATACGTGGCACGTCAGAGTACCACATTCATATTTCGTGTTGTTCGTGAACACATTGTCAAGTAGAGTCTGCGATCGAGTAATCACGCGCGTAGGCTAAAGGATTTGAGGTTGAAAGTTGTTGTTGGTCATAGTATCGTTTAAGTCGCACAAATCAGCACAGTCCCCCATGGGACTAATAAATTTATCTTTTTTAGCCAGAGCGTGCAGAGCGTCTAGCATAAAGTATTGCATAAATGATTTTACTGTCATTTTTGGATGCTTATAGATGCATCCATGTATAATGTTCTTTCTATTTTTCTGCGTTATTTCAATAAACACAGCCTCGACTTCATTATCGGAGTGGAAACATAAGTCGTGACGTATTTTAGCATCCTTAACAATGGATTTGTGGACATAAAAGCCGAGGCCTCCACAGTTAGTTGTTGTTTTAATGTCAATGAAGGAGTAACTGTCGTTATCAGTACAAGTTGAGCTGAACTCTCTTCAATTCGAGTTTCAAAAATGGCAATTGCTTTAAATTTAGACTTAATTAGCGAGAGCAGTGTAGTCAAATCGTAATGATGGGCTGCCACGAACGCTATATTTGTTTGTAGGCACCCGAGAACTGTGGTCTGGTCGGTCCTTAAACGGTTTAATTCTGTAATATTATAATATTTTGAGCTATTCTTTGTGTTTGGAAGTTCGTCAAAAGTGACTGTTTGGCCGGGAATTTTATTAAGGAGACCTTGAATGTTAAACGATGGTACCATTCTCAAGTGTATGTCATTAAGGAATTTTTCCACATGATTCATGCAGGGCTTGTGAAATATCGTCAGAGGATGAGGTAAAAGGTAGTGCCTTTGAAAGATAAGAAGAGCCATTCCATGCAGTTCCCACAGTAGGATACTCGCACGATGGGTGTTATTAAGCGTATATAAAGCTGTGGCTTGTTTAGCAATAAGTATAGAAAAGGATTCTATCAGACGCGAGATAAAGCGAAATAGGAGCAGGAACTAAGACTGGGAGTAGGGAGATTCAGTTATTCACTGCAATTCAATTATGGTAGGACGTTTCCAATGGTGACCAGCAAGTTCCTTAGCGATGCCACGGAATTCATAGAAAATAGGCAGAATATCAGCTGCCCGGAC
Source organism: Craspedacusta sowerbii (assembly GCA_003687565.2). Taxonomy (NCBI): domain Eukaryota; kingdom Metazoa; phylum Cnidaria; class Hydrozoa; order Limnomedusae; family Olindiidae; genus Craspedacusta; species Craspedacusta sowerbii. The sequence continues at coordinate 22,089 of QQSS02088865.1, forward strand.
TACCAATTAACAGTATTGTGCGATTCGTTCTGAAGCGGGGTCATTAAGCGATGTATTTAATCGTTGATTTAATTTGCTATCTCGTCGGCGTTGTAAATTTTTTTGCTACTTGCCTTGTACGCTTCGGGTTTCTCATCTGTTTCTCATTTTAAGTCTTTGAACTAACTGTTCTTGCCTTGCAACTAGTTGCCAACTCGTCCTTTGCTGGTCAGGTTCAATTCACGTCGATGAAAAAACCAAGAAAAAAAATAGTAATATAATATACTACACAATATTAATACTAATTGTGAACTTAGGAGGGATTCAGGTTAAGTGAGCTTAGCCTATTGTATGCCATTCAACGGTAAGATAATGTCTACCGATCCTGGTTACGAGTTCAAGAAGTATGTACGGCGTAATGTCCTGAGTCTTTTTAAACGTTGTCGGTGTGCGCAGCTTCGAGCTCTTTGAGACCTAAAATCTCGAATGCTTCTTTCAAGTTCTTGAACTGCTGTATACCTCTATCTTTTAGCTTTATGCATAAATTGAATTTTAAGTCGGTAAAAGCATATTCTGTTTGAAGAACTTTCTTGCAAAGTTCCTTGACTTTCATCAGCAGGTCAAGCCGGGTTTTAGTCATATCTATTTGGATCGTGTACCCGAAATCGCTGATTAATGTTTTTTCTCGCCTTGTAGTCACTTGTTCGGTGTCTCCAAGTGGCAAATCTTACAATTATTTGCCGGGGCGGGCCACTGGGTCACCCAACTCTATAGACTCGATCCAAGAGGAAATCTGGCACTAATATCCCGGACTCCTTTAAAATGCTTGTAACTTTTTTGAGACATTCGTCTGCGCTTTCGTTGGGCGATAAGGGCACACCACTTATTCGCAAGCACTGGCCGGCGAGATCATTGCTCTCGATCGTCATCAGCCTGCTTCAGTGTTTTAACTTGCTCCTCAATATTTTGCACCATGTCTTTTAAGTTTTCGATGCAGCTGTTCTGTTCGCTAATATTTTTTTTTTCAATTCGTCAATAGACTCCTGGGTAGTTTTTGATAGCTCCCGGAGTTTCTTATGAATCTCTGCGTTGGAAACAACTATTTTACGGTAGTAGATGAATAAGAAATAACTTACCGGGGCGGCGGGGATTCTTTTCAAGGTACAATTTAGACAGAAAAACGTTACCACGTGGTAGTTTCCTCTGATACTCCACGGTTCTTATAACTATGGTTAGCGTAGTTAGGTACTACCTTAATAAGCCACTACCAATACGTATCACTAATACAAGTATCTCCCAGATTTCCGCGAGCTCTTAGTTGCACTGCCACTTTCAAGCTACCATCTTGCAAAAAGTAAAGGTCGCAAAAATAAAGGAAAGCAGTCTATTGCTTACATATTGGCTGGCTACCTAAGCCGATGCGGTGCAGACGTAATGTTTCTTCTTTTCAGAAGCGGAAGTAAGATACTTATTGATTATGTTATGTACCGCGTATGATTTAATCGATCTCATCCCCTCAAGCGCAGATATCTTGTAGCTTTTTAAAGAGGTAATCACCGGCATTACAATAAATCCATTTATCCAACTCACCAACTCACTTGATAAACATACATCGATCTCGTCACATTTTGATTAGTAAACGTTCAAATTCATTTTAAGAGCATATCACATGCCATGTTTAATAGCACTTACACTATATTAAATATCCGTTAAGGCACCAAACACTTTAGAAAGTGGCAAGGCACCTATCATATTTAAAGTGTGTGTGTGTGAGGGTTATCTATAGAACAGCCTTAAAAAATCAGATCACTACGTACCGAAACGGGTTCTTAAAAAATACATAGCTTAATTTGGAAGACCCGACATCAAAATCATTTCCACAAGTGCGAACTCTCAAACTTGATATCTGTGATAACTCGTTTTAGTTTTTAGGGCAAGTTTCGATCAGCTTTGATTGTTTTCAACTAACACAAAAAAATTACATCAAAAGCTTTTGAATAAGAGGGCGTTACTACACGAATCAGTCAATAATTGACGTTGCGCTTGCTCACTCAGCAACCGATGGAAAATTCCAAAAAGAACGGCACAAAATATACTATCAATTAGCTGAGACATATAAAGGTATTTTATCTGTTGCTGATTTTCGGAAGTTGGAGAAGCTCGACATCAAGTGCAGAAAAGCTCAGATGGATGTTTAATTCATTGAAGAGCTGTCGGACTTTCAACGTATTCCCGAAGTTTGTAGCCTACAGACTACCGTATTGTAACACACGTGACGCAAAATTCATTCGGAAGCGTTTCCTCCGGACGGCCTTACTCCGGAGGAAAAACGAAAATAGAAGGATTGATTCTCACTTGCTGGCAATCTGCAATGATGTTCATCATGTTGTTAACACAGTTGAATGGTATTTGTTGTATATGGCTATACGCAGGAACGTGAAAGACAATGAGGAGTCTTTTCAACGAATTCATCTTCAGAAATTGGAAAAACTTACGTGGAATAAATCCCTTCCACATGATCCTGAGGAAGTGATGACAAACTCATCACGATACTAACTCACAGTGGCTGAAGCTGAGATTCTTAAGTATGGGCTTTACCACGCTATCCTTCCGTCCAAAATCTCGAAGTCCGATGCTTTCACTAATTTCGAAATCTTGAGTCGCTATATATGTGGACATCTTAAAGAGCCTTCAAGAGTTGGAGAAATCAGGGCTCATCTCTCCCACTTCGCCAATGCCTACGTGCTTGGCTACAAACCATCCTCAAGCACGCTTAGAAAGAACGGAATTCTTAAGCGACTAAGAAGAAACCCGGGAAATTGTCATCACACGCCCTGATAAAGGAATTGTGTGGTACTAATGAACCGAGTGGACAATGTGGAAGGAAAATTAATGAAATTCTGAGCGACTCCTCGAAATTAAGACGGCTTGAGAGCGAACCAACAACACAACGTGAACAGTCTCATCAAAGGTTTTTGCGCCAACTAAAAAGGGTAACATTTTTAATGATGATATGGTGTATATGAATGCTTATCCCCGCAGGTCGCGGCCAGCCCGCAATTATGGTCTGCCTAAACTTCATAAAACTTTTACATCTATCCCATCTCTTCGTCCCATTATATCCTCTAGTTCTACTTATAACTACAAACTTGCTAGATTCCTCTCAGGCCTTCTTTCACCTCATATTCCCTATGAGCACTCTACGCGTGATTCCTTCATATTGGCAAGTGATGTCAAACAGGTTAGCTCATCAGGTAAGATAATGGTTTCTTTCAATGTGTGCAGTCTCTTTACCAATATCCCTTTACACGAAACCATAGACCTGGCTGTTAATCTTATTTTACAAAATAACCCGAAATTTACGATAACTAAGGTCCAAATTCGCAAATTGATTTTATTCGCCACAAACTCACGTTTTATTTGATACTAACATATACGATCAAATCGATGGCGTGGCCATGGGGTCCCCACTAGGATCCGTATTGGCAAATCTCTTCATGGGAACAAAAGAAATAGAATGGCTGTCTGATTATTCGGGTTCTAAACCATGCTTCTACCGGAGGTATGTAGATGATGTTTTTCGTTTGTTTAAATCTGTGAGTGATGTTGAGCCTTTTTTAGCGTACCTGAACAGCAGACACCCTAACATTAAGTTCACGGTATAATTTGAGACAGATTGGAAGCTACCGTTTCTTGATGTTTTAGTAGACGGCAAAAATGACGATTGTTCCACGACCTTCATTTACCGTAAAGCGACATTTACCGGTCTACTCACTAACTTTAATGGCTTCTGCATCATTTCATTTAAAATTGGCTTGATAAAAACCCTCATCGATCGCTTGTTTAAAATCAATAAATCCTGGTCTGGGTTCCACACAGATCTAGAAAAAACCTCGAGCGTTTTAGCAAAAAATCAATTTCCCGAGAGCCTTATCAGTAGATGTATAAAATCATATTTATATAACAAGTTTGAATCCAAAGCTAATCCAAGTGGTAGAATATCGACGGGTTAAAAAGCGCGTTACTACGAACTCCCTTGCATATGTTGTGTATTTAATTTAACTAGCCAAAAAGTTCGTAAGATTGTTAGTAAATATTGCGTAGGCATCTATGTTAAACTTATTTTTAAATTTAAGTCTGGGCCTTACTTGTCTATAAAGGACCCGCTTCCCAAGTGTTTACAATATGGATATTGGAGAATCCTCCAGACACCTTAAAATCGGATTGATGAGCACTTGGGAAGACATAAGTGTCTCACATTGTAAAACATTTGCAAGTGAATGGTGACTGTAGGCGCCAGTGTACTGATTTTTGTTTTCCTGTTGTAGATGAAGCCCCGACAGATTTTCAGCGTAAACTGAAGGAGGCCATGTTTATTCAATGGATAAAACCTAACCTTAACGCCCATCGTAACCATCTAGCCCTTACTCTTTCTATCTAGATTTATACTTTCTTTCATACACTCCTTCTTACTTACTATGTTCTCTCATCGGTATTTGCGCGCGCTTGCGTACAGCTGTTGTTACTTCGTGGGCTTTTAATTGTTGATTTATAGTTTATTTTATGCCGTCCCTTTGGACTTTTCCATCGGTTGCGAGTGAGCATTTGTAGCGTCAATTATTGACTGATTGGTGTATTCACGCCCTCTCAGTTAAAAGCTTTTGATGTAATGTTTTGTGTTAGTTGAAAATGATCAAAGCGGATCGAAACATGTACTACAACTGTGATAACTAACGAACTCTCAGACTTCGACAACAAATAAAATAAACTTCCAGGAATACCTAACAGAGTGTGAAGCAAATTGCAACTAATCCGTGTAACAATGCAATAGTTTTGTTAAGGCAAGGTGCATAGAGACGACTCGTAGCCTTAGATTGGCTCATTCGTAAGTAGTCATCTCATTACACTTGCAAGTAGGGGTGATCGCATTCATCGTTTCTAGGAGTCTTTGATTTGATTGCGTTGTGAGGGCACCATAAGCAGGAGGGTGTAATGCCACGAAATGAAACTTTTTCATCTCATATATTAAGCCCCCTATCGTCCGGGATCTTTCGAAACGATTCCATAAATCCGGTCCGCGTGATGAGATTGGGAACCAGCTTTTGCCAATATCAGCACTCTCTACTTATTCAAACGTGGCAGTTGGCTAACCATATCTTTTTGCTAGTCTACACATGTCCGCGCGTGTCCGAGCGTGTCCAAGCGAGAAACAAGGAGGGTAGATTGTCTTCACAACAGTAAGACGTTCCTACCGGTGTGTATAAATATTTCACGATACGCCAAAAGACAAGACTTTGAAGAACGAATTATCCAACTAAGTTTGCAAGTAAAGACTTTGAAGAACTAATTATCCAAGCAAAGTAACAACTTTTCGTGAGATGAGGGATGAGGAAAGTCAATTCAGAGGCAGTTCTTATACAGATCTTTCAATAACGTGGCAGGTGGAAATCATCCGACTTTCCCCAATATTAGTCCGGTCGAAATTTGAAAAAAGCTGCTATTTCGGTCTCGGATTTTCTCCAGCAAGACGCTTCGTGTTCATGCACTAGTTTCTTTAAATTTACCCTTTTAGGCATGTAGCTTAAAACTGCACTGAAATTCTTATTGTGCGCAAACGATCGTGTTAACCAGTGACCGTGTTACGAGGACGCGCGGACTATCAGCGTCTCGTCCCTATTCAAATAGCAGCGATTCGTATCCGCGTTCCACCGCGCCAAGCTGTGGCACAAACAGGACTGTGACAGACAGCGTGGAGGTTTAAGGCCTTTAACCATTTTTGGATACCTAAACCACCGGACACACACACACACAGCCACACACACACACACACACACACACAGAACATAACCACAGTGACCATGGTCCACCAGCAAGTAAAGAAAAGTTACACACAGTTACCGCTGCAGAATTTCATTCACCCCATAACAAAAACAAAAACAGCCTAAGTCACCCAATATGAACAGCAATCCATTCCTTCAACATCAAGCATGTAATCTGTTGTCTGCAAGGGTTACGAGCATACAGTCAAGTTTGGCTTTTACTCCAATTTAAGTCCAACAACCACAACCAATGAATTCAGCGGGACAATGCCTGCGTTATTTAAGGCAATGATCTTCTCTAAAGCAAAGCCAGATTTGCCATATAGAACAGCCATCTCTTCCCCGCACCTTTCTCTCGAACCAAACAGGATCATCATCCTTTGGTCAACGCTCAAATTATGGTGATGTTTCGCAGTCACTTGACCAGGATCATCAAGGAGAGACTCCACACACATTAGTTTGCCACCAACTGGAAGGGCCTGCCTACACGAGAAGAGAATGTCGAGGCTTTTTTCATCGCCCCAGTTATGTATAATGTGCTTTAACACTATCACGTCCGCTTTGGGAATGGTTTCAGCTTTGAACATGTCTCCAACAACCATTTCCACACCATCGACCTGCCCAAACTGCGCCAGCACTTCGGGCACGTCGAGGTTGATGCAGCGCAGATCTGGTCGAAGTGCCTTCAGTTGCTGCATGAGGCGCCCCGATCCACCGGCTATATCCAGAACGGTGCTTCCGGCTTTGATCTCAGCAGCAAGGACTGGGATGATAGCCACACCAGCTTTCGTAGACGCGTCGTCCATGAACTGATTGAATATTATTCGATCCCTTTCATTGCGGTGCAAGTACTCCCAAAATCCAACGCCGTTAACCGTCTCGAAAAGATTGTCAGCTCTTACCTCCTTCTTCAAAATGCGACTGCGGTTCAGATCAGTCAGGCTCACCCAAGGGCTGCAGGAGTGCATCATCATAGCGTACAAAGACGATGGCTTGTATGAACATATTAGTTCGGTAATCTTTGTAGGACCAAAACACAGTTCACCAGCATCCGACAAGCATTCGCGAAAGACGCCATGGGATGATATGTATCGCATGATTCTTCGCAGTATATCGACATCAACATCTTGTGTGAGTTGCTCGACGATTTTCGGCAATGAAATTGGTTCTGGGCTCTTCATGACGATATCTTGGATACCCAGATCGCAAACCATGTACAGACAATGAGAACGGTTCACTCCGTCGACGAGTTCGAATAAGTGGTCAGCGGCGTCAGCGTCATTCACAACTTGGTAGGGCAATAATGGAGATGCCATAGATGAAAGTTCTAGAATAATACAAGAACGAACGAGGAAGGTAAAAAAATTATATTTTATATTTAACTAAAAAGAGTAAATTTTTATAATCAAGCAATGCTCAGTGATTCGGGGGCAGGCTGCCAAAACTGTGACGATCTCCTGCAACTGTTCACTCGAGAGCTTATGTTCTCTTGAGGCGGTACACTCGAGGTCTCCAGGGGTTTTGATTTCTTAATGGGACTCCAAGCAGTTGCTTGACCAGTTAAGATTCCAACCAAAGGTCTCTGATGAGTCCCTTGGCCAGGACAAAACGTACGCAAGACCAGCCATTTGAAAATTTTTATATTAGCAAATAATATTATTAAAATCAATATTAACTAAGTCTTAAATGGGGGGTTGGATTCTTCGCATGCTTCATATTACACCTGAAAACTAAGCACGTGGGAACATGGGTACTAGCGTGGCCTTCGTTACACAAGGTCTGAGAAAAGACGGTGTTCGCCGCTATGACGTCATAATCTACAGCATAACTTGGGCGATGTTTGAAGAAGGAATATCCAGATCATAAAAAGCTGCATATCGAGCTTTTTTAGGTGCTCTGTCTGAAGCACTTCCGTTTTAGGTATGAGATCTTGTTGCTGGCTCTTCAAATCCATCCTCTACTACAGTTTGCATAAGCTAAACCGCAATCATCTATCCATTGTAGAACAATAAAGATGTTGTTGCAATCGTCCCATTGAAAAGATTGCAAGGGGCTTAGTTTGATTTTCTTAATTTGCTGTTCCTAGGTATGATTTATTGAGCTGGCTCCTATGCTGTTTCTTTGACTGCCGACAACAACAAAATTAATGGCACTGCCTTTGCATAATTATGCTGATGCCATCCTCAAGCCCTAAACTCCAAACTCTTTTAATCTTGGGAAAAGTGGCATTTTCTCTTTGATTCTATGAATATCATTAAGTGTCTGAAATAATTGGCGTTCACAAGAACGCCTTGAGAAAACATTTGTGTGTCTATACGGGCCTCTCAGTCCACAACAATGTATAGGACACCAGTATTCTGCCGCAATCAAAGCATCGTTCGATAACTTAAGAATGATAAAAAGTTTGTGGTATAAAGGATCTTGAAGAGCAGAAAAGTACCTCTCAACTGTGGGTAGCCAATAGAAACTACTGAATGTCAAGCACCCACCAAATGATGATAATAAGTTATATTTGTTCAAAGCTTGATACTGTGGCTAAAAAATTGGCAGTGGCTTGGGCAAATTCTGAGAGAAGGTGCACTGACTGCTTATCGGTCAGGTTAGCCAATATCCTAGGTTGAGTAAGATGGAAGTGCAACATTCCTTGGAATCGCAAAAAAAAAATTAAAGATTAACACGTGTTTTGCAGATTTTTTTAGCATCCAAGGTAAAAAATAAATCTAAAAGACATTTTGATAGCGACTAGAACAAGACAGCATCCCATCATGAACAAGATCTGACAAACGTCGGACGTTTGTCAACAGCAAACCTTGGGTTGCCCTAGCATTGAGGCTACGCAATTCGCCTCTCAGCTTTGGCAACGATAGCTTCTTCATCCGTGTTTTCAAGAGATTTAAAATGAGCAATTTATTTCAAGTCGATAAGCGACTGGAGAATCAAGTAAGGCAAAAGAAACTCCTTTTTGAAGAGCTTCTCACAGCAAAATACGTGGCACGAGCATCAACGTGGTCAACGTGGGTTCGCGTCAACGTGGGTGGGCGAAACGGCCCGTTTGTGTTAGCACATTACCATATAACCCGTCAGCATATTATGACTTTCCAACGCGTGTGCGTGGTATACCAAAATATGCAGCGCTGATCGGCTTGCCTCGTCGCCGAATCCTGCCAACCGCGATTATTTCGCGGAAGGAACGATGATGGTGAGAAACGGAAGTTGGAGTTGCTTGAAGCAGGTTTCCGTTTATTTTTGCTTTTATTACGGAGAAAAAAAACATGCAAAACTAAACGAAAACGATGTCGCCCACATGGGTTTGGTTTTAATTTACCAAATGTAAATCAATGTCACGCTAGAGTCGCTCAAACCTATACAAGGTAGCTTACTCTAACATTATTTCCATTTTCAGTAGTTGACGTGCGATTTCTTTCCATCAATACGACCAGTGTTTCTCCATGAAGGGAAATTTATAATCCTTGCTTCATGTGTGGATCTACATGCATACATATCTAAAATTAAAGTCATCAGCAGTACTAAAAAAGTAATCACTCATCGTTCTTTGGAATATTTTTTCTGATTGACTCAACGGCTCACCCAACTGCATGGTTAGATAGACAAACCACAATAAATTCTAATAATGCTTTGCACCTATGGTATTGTTAATAATTAACAAAAATGTACATCCATAATCAACTAAAACTTTTAAAACTGATTTTGGAACAGTGGCTAGCCTGATTTAGGAGGTGACTTTAAATTCTCAGAAGTAAGAACCAGCTAATAAAAATGAATTGCCAAGCATACTAAACAATGGAGCATATACATTTTTTTTTTACAGTGGTTGTGCAATCGATAGATTTTTTTCATCCCTTTGTTTATTTGTACAGCTTGCCGATCGCTTGCCTTTCGTTGCTGATATATAATCTTAAAGTCAATCTTAGAGTCGCTGATAATTCGTAATTCACTCGGAGACATCTACCTCGTCCATCAAATTAATAAAAATATTCTCAGCAGGCAGCAGAGAAATTGCCGTCAAAATCGCAAGCGAATCGAGTTTCCCGCGGTTTGATACTTTGGACACAGTTCGCGCGCTTTGGAGTGCGACAACCAATCGTTTGCGCAGATAATCGTAAGCCACGCATACGCGTTCTAAAGTCAAAATATGCGAACCACCATGCTTCAAGTCATGCCCAAAGAATGTCATACTGATCCGTACGCCCTGCAGAAGTGCATCATCGTCGAGAACACAAGAAAAGAATAAAGTACCTACATTTGAAAGGCCTGAACTATGTTTAAACGTTTGAACCTTTTGGTCACTGGAATGGTAGTAACCGAGGGGAGCGTTGCCGGTCAGGACATTCAAATGAAAGGTTATGAAACTGTGGATATAATTTGTAAATAAAAGGCAGAGTGAGATGAGGAGACAATACGGTAAAGCAGCATGAACCTCTGTCGGTCGTATATTTAAACCGACAACACTGTAAGTATACAAGACGATAGAAAGACTGTCTCATTGTTAATGTCAGTTCGCGGTATCCCAGAATTCCAGGCGAGTTTACCGGGTGATATGAACGCCACTAACAATCCAACTGGAGAATCGGCAGTTTCTGTAAAATTTAACTTGTTCTATAGCTACAAAAAGCTGTTTTCTTTTGCCTAAAAATATTTTTTAAAAACTATATTTTCCGAAATCAGAAAAGCTAGAAAAATCCACGAGCGCCTTTCCACAAGTTCCAAGTTACTACATGCAAACTGCTGTGATATTTATGGGACGCGAGTCCACGGTCAATGTTTACTACAATTAAATCACGACAAGTTATAGCACAAACAAGAGCCACCCGCAGAAATGTCCACGTCGAATCGATGACAATATGCATTCGAAATTTCGGCATGAAGTTTCAACCATGTAAATTTTAGACTTCGCTAAACAACAGCATTGACTGAAGTGACCTAACCGCGTATCCAGCCTCGGATACACCTGAGGTTGCGCAGAAACCGTGGGAAAATCCTGGTGATAGCTTCCTCGTTCCTTGCCAAGGAGAGACAAGATAAGGCCAACTTCACCTCGTTCTTCCATCTCGCATACCAGCGAAAACACGAAGCAACCTGTGACTAGGAGCACGTTCTTTTACTAACGTCTGCCACAATACTGCAACGATGCGAAGACGTCATAAATTAGCGTGATTGGATGCCGAGAAGCATTGCGGGAATGCAGCTCGGACAAGCAAGCACAAACTTCTCTCATAACGTTCAATTAAATGGAAGACACCAGCCACCAACCCATCGCTTGCACTTTTTCAGTTCTTCACTCTGCTTGCCTTTTTATCACTCTGTCGAGCAATCCTTAAGCTTTCCAGGTTTCAGAAACACCGCCTGGTGGAGCGTTATCCAGCAACAGCTATGTTGCATCGTCCCTTCCTGAAAACCCCTTGGCTGTCGCCATTCAGCTTGAGCTCCCGGTATCAATCCCATAATCCTTTGGCAGTGCGCGAACTTTTTTTCAGATCCGCAACGCTTTTTTTCCTTCCTCTGAGCTTAACAACCCACGAGGGAAATCGCCCTGATTGCGATCTAGGGCTAATGCAATGCCAATGGCTTTCCGGTGAATTGTGACGCGGTAAACATCAGAGCGCGACTAATCTCCCTTTTGTAAGTCAACCTATTTGTCCAGTTCATATTTGATCAGCATTGTCTGCATTTGAGTGGCTTGCCAGACGGTCTGGAGCAACCACCCCAGAGCCGCCTGCACAACCGCGTGGATGTGCAGCAACGTGCGTCGCTTTTTCTGATGTGTGCGTGCGTGTGTGTGAGGTGTGCTTGATGCTGGTGAGTGCGAGTGCACACTTGTGAGCTTGTCCTTGTGTGTACTTGTGTTGGGGTGTTGACCTTATATCTGGTGTATGCGCCTGGTAACCTTAAAGAGATCGAACAACTAGGAAATATTCTACGTTACTAGGTTAAATGCGAACTCTGTGCTGGTTCCCACTCAATTACAACCAAAAGTTCTTCAAAAAGGTACTTGCTAAAGATGGCCTCTAGGCGCATGCCCCCCACTTCTTTGGGCATTTCAAAATCTTTAAAACGCAAGTATTTGCTGTCTAAATCGTGATATCGTAAGACAGAGGTCTTGCTGCTGCCAATTGAATGGCCTCGCTCAACTTGATGAGGGCATGGGTACTGGGTTGCCGAGGACCGTAAGAATATATTATTTAACCCAATAGCTAGCGTGAATTGACAACCTTATATGAAAACTTGAACTCATAAAAACGTACGTAAAAGGTAAAAGAAATCTTTGAGATAGCAGTGCCCAAAGGCCGTAGAGCCATTCTCTCATGAGCACGCAATTTAGCAAATAGAAATGCTTGCAAACATAAAGGAGACTGCATACTAAACAGCAACAACGACAACAACAGCAACAATCTTTTTATCGCAATAAGAAGTAGTGCGAAGGCAGTCTCAAAGTATTCTTGTATAGGTATGGGAGTTAGTATGACTTTATGTTTGATATGTGTTAAGATTATGTGTTTCATACGTTATTCCACTATTTATATCATTTATATATATATATATATATATATATATATATATATATATATATATATATATATATATATGTTCTGTTAACTTAGGTGTATTTAATTCTTTGAAGATAGGACCAGCAGGGACACTGTAATCAGAGAAGGTCATTATACGGGCACCTTTCTTCTGAAGAAGAATCAATCTCTTAATATTCGCTACGTTAAGTCCCCATACGCTGCAGCCTTAAGAAAAGGTGAGGAAGGAATATGGAATGGTATAATACCTTCAACCTTAATGTGGGTACATAGCGTCGACATGTGGCAAGTATATTGTTTGCTAAAATTGCTAAAGCTAAAATTCATCCCCATATTATTAAGAATCAACTTCAGATAAGCAAATCCGAACAATAAGAGGTTTCAACTCAGCATGTTTAAAAGGATACTGCAGAGCTTGCATCTACCGTTGCAGCATCAGGCTTACCTTTAGGAACGTTTTCGAATGTCACTTGCTCCTCTCCTCTTGCATACACTTACGCTGTTTTCAACCAGTCGTTTCTCCTTACGGCTTTTATAGCGTCAGCATTGCACAAGCCATCACTTTCCCATTGACTTCATGCGTCCATCGTCATACGACTTTTATTACGTAATCGACTCCTTTTAAATTACACCGACCAGAACGATCTGTCAATAGAAACATTATAGTGTATTATCATTATAATTTCGGTAATTCCCGAAACCAATTAAAGCTACGCGCGCTTCTGCCCAGTGCACATGGAAACTCTTGCGGAGGAAGTTTTCAATCACGTGGTCTTAATGAAAGCGGCTGTTCAGCAAAAAAGTTTCTTTCGTTAGCTAACCCCCGGTGTCGTTGCTCGAGAAACTGGAGTAACACCCTAGCTGTTTAGCTCCTTGCAGAGATGATCAAAACCCCTTCCTTCAACTAGCTTGGAATAGGATTCCGCGAAAGAGCTATAAATTTCTTCGATAAATAAAAACAATAGCCTGCGAAGTAGCAAAGGACTACTGATTCTTAATTTATGGTTAAGTTGGGCGTTAAGGTTAGGTTTTAGCCATTGAATAAACATGGCCTCCTTCAGTTTCCGTTGCATGTTGAACATTTGGGAAAAGATAAGTCCTCGCATATTTACAAACACTTGCAAGCAAGTGATGATTGTAAGCGCCAGTGTTCTGATCTTTGTTTTTCTGTTTTAGATGAAGCCCCGACGGATTTTCAGCGGAAACTGAAAGAGGCCATGTTTATTCAATGGCTAAAACCTATTCTTAATTTATGTTTTATTAATTATGTAATAATGCGGACTCTGGCCAATTGACTCAGCCGACTCTGCCCAACTCCTGCCTAATGCAATCCGTGTGTAAAAAGCATAATTTGAAAACCCGCGTAAAGATAGTCTGAAAAATATGATGCTCCATGACACGGCTATCAGCCTTCTCGGTGAGCCATGCCCAAAATGTGATGTATTCTTACTAATGTATTCTTACTATAATGCACTAATACTTTCGTACTGCGCATTCTTTTTATGATGGTATTCTTAGATTTGCTAGATTTCATACCAGCACCGTCATGGCCGTCAAGTACCATCGTCCCCAATGTGCTTGCAGTATCAATTATTCTTGGCGTTGCTCCATTACCATCTTCCCTTTTAAGGGGGGGGCACACTGCGCGCGGCGCACGCGCGCTCAATTATCGCGAGCGAGCTCCGCGAGTGGGGTCACACTGCGCGCGAAAAATTCGCCTGCCTCATTAGCTTCGAGCACCGCTCGCGAACGGTCGATAAGAAGGAAGAATTGCTTCTGCTTGCCTTGTGCGCTAGAAGAAAACAGAGAAGAAGAAGTTTTTGGATTCCTTATACCATTTCGAAATGGAATCAATTTTTTTTTCGGATCTGTAGAATTTATCAGGGCAAAGAAAATTTACTCCAACCTGTTTGCCCGATCTTTGAAGCTACATCTTTCGACTTTCCCGATTTCGGACGATGAAAGTGCGGTATTGTTGAGACAGTGGTGCTGGTGGACAGCTTCTGCTAATCGTTCGTCATTTATGCCTTTCTCGCTCAAGCTAAAAGCCCTTTGGGTTTGTGGGGTGCGCCTCAATTTATACGTTCTGACTTAAATTGAATCTTTTAATAGTTTCGTCATTATTAAAAGTACATACTTTCGGGACTTGAATAATATTGCGCTTAGTCACAGGGACGAAGGAACGATAGCTCACCAAGAAAAGACACAAATTAACTGAGGCATGTTTTTTTTTTTTTTTTAATCGTTAGTAAGTCATGTTTTTTTTTTACGTCGTCATCAGCATGGAGCGAAACTACCGCACTTAAAAAGAAAAATTCTTGTTTCGGTCACGTGTGCTCAAACTTGAGCGGCGATTGGTTGCTGCCATCTCGCGGCGAGACGCGATTTTCACGCGCGCAGTGTGACCCTCTCCATAGGAAAGCCTCTGTTCTAATTTCAGATAATTGAGCGAGCGCGCTGCGCGCAGTGTGACCCCCCCCCCCCTTTAAGGTCCATGTTTTTTAAATTTATTGGATTGCCGCAAGGCCACCTAGACAACTGTTCAGGGGGTCTTGATTGCTGTTGTTGGATTCCAAATGCGTCCGCCTGCCCAAATGCGTCCGAAATAATTGCTCTGACGTCATTCATCACCAGGGGTCCGATCTCAGCTTTAGAAGGGCAGATGTAATTGTCATAATTGTCGAAATTCCCCCATCCATGTGGCTTGACCCCCGGCAGCGAGATTTTTTCACACCAGTTCGGTGTCCAACCAAGCAGCAGGTGGTCTCGTTTTCGAATTCGCAGTTGGACAGAAAGGACAGGAGCTTATAGGATGTTTGAGCCTGATGGCCATCTCGTTCGATGGCAACATTGCTCGGAACCTTAAAATGTCGAGGAAGTATTTTCTGAGTAGCAGCACGTATTCGTATTGGGATTATTAACTTATTACAGGATGCTCAAGAGGTTATCGACCTAAGAACATGAGTTTAGTCTATCAGCTCATGTACTGAAAGTTGGTAAGTTCGCCTTCTTGGAAGCAAAATCGTGGCAAAGTGAACCAGTTGGGTGAAACTACGAGTAAAGTATTACAATTTTGTTGCCTGCTTAGAAAGCTTTTTTGACCGATAATAATTGAAGCAAGTTTTAAAGGATTTAGAAAGACTAACAAGGATTTAGGAAGACTATCAACATCTCAATTAAATGTAAACCTTGCAGTCACCCTTTAAGTACAAGGTATTCATATTATAGTACTATTATAGGAGATATCATCGTTTGGCATCTAATAGGCTATGAATTTACTCTAGGGTGATGTAGTTTAGACTAAGAACATTATCAATGTTCCTGAAAGCAGTAATGCCTGCAATAGATCAATGATGATCAAGTTATTAGTGTTAAGTCCAGAAAATTACTAAGGCAGTTTTGCAATATTTCTGGCAAGAACTTATATAACAGAATTAGGGGTTGCCATATTGCAATATCAGGCACTACTGAAAGTTGCGAATTTTCCTAATTTTTATTTTGACTCACCTACGTTTATCTAAACAATTGTGCCAAGGCGATTAGAATTTATAACCTAAGAAAAAAATCTTTAATATTGAACGATGAATGTCACTCGTCTCATAGATCTTGCCTGCACTGTAATTAAGCAACTGCGCCAGGCACTGGTAAGCCAATATGGAGACAGCACCTTTCTTTGGGGCAAGTGGATGATACTGTCTAGGTCAAAAAAAGAAACACTTCTTTACATGCTTACATGAACCAGCCTGCTAGAACATGTGATGATGCAATGCGCATTTTGAGATTTAATTGCCCCCTTCCAGCTTAACTTATACATCAAAGTAAACGGAATCAGACAGCAATTTGTATGTCAGCAGCAAATTTGTATAGTCATGTGGTCCCACTAGGTTGTCCACATCAGTGTTTGTTAGTATGAACAGATAAATGATAGACCCTTCTTTACTGCCCTTGATTGAGACTTCAGTATGGATGTGCTTTTATTCAACGCAAGGGATTCAAAGGATTCAAAGATCCCCATGGCCTCTGCAAGTAACAGCCTTTTCTTTTGTGCCACAGAGTTTCGAAGTCATACAAAAATTTGCTCAATTAAGAGATAAGAATTAGTGGTTATGTGTGTCTTTCTAGAATGGCGTGTCACTAGTAAATGGTCTTAAAAAACATGATGTCGGGAGTCTGGCGCAAAGCATGTGTGCAAGTATGCAACGCAAAACTCATGATTTCATAGCAAGTTAAATAGTTTGTTAATTTGATGATTTGAGATTCACAGGTTTGCGACCTAGGTGCCCAGATTACCTCTTGAAACCATAATGGTTGCTTGTACGTATCCAGTACATTTGCATCACAGCGAGTGCATTTACGACCAATGTCAGCCTTATGAGGGCAACTTATCCTAGACGGAGGAAAAGATTGGCATACCCAAAATCCGCTCTTTTAAATACCGTGATATATTGAGGTTTACTGGTTCTGATATCCTATATCATACCAGCAATGCACAATGCGAGCATGACATCAGCAAGGTACCGTTGAAACAAATTAAAGCTATGTGCATTTTTGATTCGTACATGTTAAGGATACATCTATGTTTCCGAGACATGTTTCATTATCGATTAAGAATAGTTGTAAACGATGCCTTAGCGTCTCGTTGGCCAAATATTTACGCAACACGCTGTAGCGCAGTTTCATTGACAACTTAAAACATTCTTCATGTGAAGTATGGGGGGAGGGGGCTCATCACCACAGATTACTTCAGGGGTCTCCAAACTTTTCTGTCCGAGAGCCACTTTAAACGACGTGTTGTAGACTGGGGGCCGGATATAGTGTTAAGGTCAAATAAAGTTGAAACAAGTGTACTCAAGCACCTCGCATCGTTTGAGGGTTTATGGAACCAAACCCGAAACTCCTGATGTTAGCTTGCCTCTAAGAAGCCTGACATTCAATGCATCATGTAAGTTTATGTGCTTTTCTTTACGTTGAGGAAGGCATCCGCGGCCCGTAGTTTTGAGACCCTTTGATTAGCTCAGCCCTCCTACCTTTTTATTGGCGCCCGTTTTATTAAATCATTTCTAAGCGCTTTTGAACTAATCTAGTAAAATAAAATTCTTGATTCTTTATAACATGCTCTGATTTCTGATGAATGTTTCATCAGTGATGTCCTGAGACTAATTGTACCAGTTCTGCATTAACTTAAAACGAACAAGAATACACAGGGCGTCACAGTTGCAGAGTGGCGTTGCGCTATCCCAATTTGTTATCTGACATAGGCCTTTTGAGATCAAATATCTAAAACGAGGCTGCCTGCTCATGTGTTTGCCGGCTGCACGCTGATTGGTCCACGCACACTTTACTCCTCTTCAAGAAAGCCCGTGGCTAGTCGGACGCATTTGGGCAGGCGGACGCAGTTGGGATCCAACACCGTTATTGTTTTGGCTTCATGGTTACTCTATTGGTATTACTGTTTGAATTTCGCATGGCAGAACTGCAAGCAAGTCTCATCAGATTCGGTCTAAGAACATTAGAGACGTCTGCGGTATGCGTTGTCAGCTTATGTACCACCAGCCCAGGAAACTGGCAAGATGCAAACTAAAGCCACAATTCTTAATATCGTCTGTGGACTGTGAAGCAGGCTATAAGCGTTTGCATCTGTATAGTTGCTGAAACCCATATGATGAGGCAGCGATGGAAGTGTACACTTGTCTAAAAAATATTAACCCGGTCTTTGTTGGTGAGTGCATCTAAGCGAAGTGCATTGTGAGACGATTAGACGTTATTAAAACCAGATCTTGCTGTGAAGCAGCCATTGGCATAAACTGTGAGAAATCCAACTTGCTCAGTAGTTGCACGGTAATTAGAGATGGACAAATTACGTCAGGAGGATTTACAGTTAGTAGCAGAAAGCATGGAGAGAGAGGATGGAGCACATTGTTATTGTTCGGGAGGCAAGAGGGGGTAGACAAGTGACTCCGCACTTCCGACAAACACCATAAAAACTTATATAAACGGCTCTAGCTTCGTAGCTACAACACGGCTAATTTCCGTATATTGGTGTACGCATAATTAACTGTTTTCTCGACCAGCAAGCGCCCCACTCAATATAGTAAGTCTCTCACACAACATAATTAGCTACCTAATTTTGCCCACCACGCGAGCATAAATGACCAAGTTTCGATGGGAAGTTATCTCATTCGGTATAGTGACCAGTCATTTTCGCTTTCCCATCGTTCGTCGGGACAGTTATTAAAATCCAATTCTGAAAAAGAAACGACATACAATGGATGAAACTGCAAGCAGCACTCTATGTTAAGAAGTAGCAACTGAGCTCACTAACAACATCCAACATCCCACATACAGTGTGGAACACGTAACGACTTGCTCTTCAAAAGTTAATAGTAAGCGATGATATCTGTTGCAAGGGTATCTGGCTATATACATTATGCTTAGTTTTATTCCTACCTGATTTTAACGGTTACTTCATTACCAGAATATGGTTGAATGCAGCCTTTAATTTATGACGTTTACGTTCGACTTAAGTAGGATGTATTAGCTCAATCTGTATAGTGGTATTGTTAGTGCTCCAATGAATTTGAAAATAAACCTGAAATAATGGCCTACATAACTGTATTTGAATTAGAACTCTTTCCTCAAGCTGGTTATATACAAATCAGTGAAGATATAAGTTTGCAAAAGACCTTCAACTTGATATGTCTTAAATACTGTTTGTACCTGTATTTGCCAAAGAATTGCGCAAAAAAGGGTTGTTGTGCAACATACCTTTCTTTTACATAACACTTACTACCGCCTCAGATTTAAGTATATAATCACCATCCAAGGTATCCCTCTACTGTTGGTGGGTTGATTCTGAAGCACTGGTTACTACACGTTTTTGCAAGGCAGCCATAAAGGTGCATGAATGATCATAAACAAATAGTACTTGTCACAGCGCTTCTAACAGGTCCACGTTTGTTAGTTCTGTCTAGGAAGCTGGCCTGAAAAGAAAAGGTTGCTGTCCTGTACCACACGTACCACTGACATGGTCTGATTTAGCGGATCTAAAGCAGGTATCTCTAAGCTTTTAAGCCCGAGGGCCGGATTAGCGGAGACACAAAAGCTGGGGCCTGATATAAAGTCAAGGTTTAATAAAGTGGAGTCAAAACAGATTTTGTTTGGCCCAAACCACCGGCTAATGAAGAATTTTCCGCGGTTGGACTTGCCAGCTGTTCGCAGAAAACTTGCCGTATACGGAAATTCGCTATAACGCATTTCTTTCTTTACATCATCAAAGCACAAAATCGTCCAAATGTTTTTGGCCTTTTAGAACAAGGGTTTTCTAACTTTTGGAACGAAAGCATTATTCCTTAGTTAGTTGGCGGCTCAGAAACCCGACCTTGAAATCATAAATCTCTGGACTTTACTTTACGTTGATAACAATACCCGCGAGCCCGGAAGAAGAGGCCTCGCGGGCTGTAGTTTGGAGACCCCTGATCTAAGCATTAACATGTCTGCTACCTTCGACTGCTCCAACAGGGCGGCATCAAGGATGCATAAAAGAATTATTTAATGCGTCTCATTAATTATGCACCAATCAGCCAAATACGCAAGCAGATGCTCTTTACATGATTGAACAAGAAAGCACAAGAACGCTACAAAAAAATTTTACAGTTTGCTTGCCTTGAAGATTTACTCATCTTAATTCTTCTATTCGGACTTGCCTCTCTAACGCCGATGAAATTAATTTTGCAGACTATTCTGACATGAACAATTTGAATAAATGGTTGTGTACAAGTACTAAAGCTTATATTATACTGAAGTCGCACATGTTTTTGATTAGGTCTGCGATAATTGCTTATTCCTTATGCCAAAAGCCAAATAGTTGTCTTTCAACACATATAGTGAAGTGTCATCGATGTAGATGTAAAAATTAAATCTGCATTAGAATGAAAAAATATGAAAGACAAAAAAGCGAAAAGAATAAATAATAGTAAATAGCATAGTTGGCCACCCATTCCCTTAAGCCCGTTCCTTTCTTTATTAACAAACATCGGTATGTTACTTCTCTTCAGATTTTGCGGACTAAACGATTAACAGATTTAACTCGTAAGAATTAATAGATTCACGCGTTAACGCGACTAGGTACCAAGACCGTTTTATTGGAAAGCGTTACATTTGTCCCTTCCTTGCCCGTCTGTTGCGAGGTTCGCTAAGATCTAGAAATATAAGAACTGAAAATTCAGAAGAACGTTATATTGATTGCGATATGTTCCACTAAATGCGAT
>QQSS02088866.1:6426-17112 GCA_003687565.2 Craspedacusta sowerbii
AAATATAAGTACAAAAGTTATATCATTCAAATAAGCATCAATGAACAGGCACGCAGTAGGTGTACATCGGAGATTTTAAAGCAGGCTTATTCGACAATATAACTTTAATACAAGAAATACATTTACGGAGTTCTCTTCACATGCCATGCATGTGAAGAAAACTCCGTATTTCTTAATTTCTTTTCTATAATCTTTGATCAGAAAGGGACCAAAGCAGTCAGCGCCTACGTACGTGAAGGGTGGACAGAAGGTTAGCCTCTCTGATGGCAGATCAGCAATTTTCTGCAAATCTTAAGGCCTGACTTGTCTTCTACATTCCACGCAACTTCTTATGTTTTTGTTTTCTACTGCTGAAGCACCGGTGACGTAAAATACTTGTGATCTAAGCTCCTGCATACTCATGCCCTGACATTGGAGCATTACCCTCTCATGGCACATTTTGACAATTAAGTTGGTAATGTGCGCTCGCTTTGGTAGAACAAATGGATGAACCTCGTCATAGTAAATCTCCAAGGCGCGAATTCGGCCACCTACTCACATCAAACCTTCATCGACGATGAATGGGTCTGATCGGGCTGGATTTACTTACTTACTGGAATTACTTACTTGTGCACCTTCCCGTGATATCGTTTAATCGGGAAGGCTTTATAATTGAACCCATTTAATTATAGTGTGCTTAGCCCTTTCCTTTCCCTGGACGGAAAACTGGGAGTGATTTAAACATCTTTGCAGAGCACTAATAGCTCTGATAGCTGCGTTAAGGTCCAAAAATTTTTCTAATCTACAGATCATGCTGGTCTCTCTATGCCGTGGGAAGTGGCTAAACTACGCTTCACTCTGGGTCTGAGTCAGAAAACTCTCCTTCACTAAAGGCATAGTGACGCGACAAGGCAGTTGTATCCAATAAAAATTTTCTTGACTGGTTTAGCTCACACACGCTACTGCCCCTCGATACTATATCGGCGGGGTTAAGCTCACCAGGAATGAAGTGCAACTGTTCTGGCGCTGTTTTATCTCTTATTTGTTTCACACGATTCACTACGTACATGTCGAACTGCCTGCTTTCGTTTCTTACGTAACCTAAAACTACCTTCGAGTCGTTCCAAAAATATTTGCTGCTGACATAAGGAATAGGGAGTTCCTGCTCAAGATAGGCTGCAATCTTAGTAGACAAGTCTGCCGCCTGCAATTCTATTCGTGGCATTGTGATTGATTTCCTTGGAGCCCTTCGGGATGTGCCGGAGATAAGGGTGATGTAGACCTGATCAAATTGGTCAATTATTCTTAAATATGTGACCTGCCCTATTCCTTGCGTTGCGGCGTCGGAAAAATGGTGCAACTCTGCTTATGTTGTCGCTCGAAGGTAGTTTGGGGCAAGACAACAGGAAATTCTTATCTCACACAGTCGCGCAAGATCGTTTGTCAACGATTCCCATTTTCTTAATAAAGCAGGCTCGACAGCGTCCCAATCCATTTCTTGCTTACAGGCCTCCTGGAGGATTAGTTTACCTTTAAGAACGTATGGGGCCAAAAACCCTAAGGGGTCAAATGCAAAAGCGATATTTGACAGGATGCCTCTTCGAGTAGCTGGCTTGGTGCTTAAATGGACATTGAACTTACAATCATCGGTGTCAGTGCACCATTGCATGCCTAACACTCGTTCCAAAGTCTGAGAACTGGGGTCAAGGTCTATGACCTTACTACATTGTGCTCTCTCAGAGTTAGGAAGAGAGTTTAGAACTGCCATACTTGTTTGATACCCACTTGTGTAGTCTCATGTTAGCATTCGCGCACAAACGAATCGCTTCTTGTATAACATTATTAATTTCCACTTCGGAATTGGAAGAGAAAACCGCATCATCAACATAAAATGATTTTAGCAGTAGCTGTTTCGCTTGCACACTTGACGTGTTGCTAGCATCTGCTGCCTATGCAGCCTTGCTTAGGCAAGAGGCAGCAACTCCGGGGCTAGACCGGGCACCAAACAGATGCACGCGCATGCGGTATTCGGCAATTTCTGTCATACTTGTGTCCTTGAACAACAAAAATCTTTGGAAATCTCTATTCGGAGGCCTAGAAAGCGTGGAACATCTTTTGGATGTCCTCCATGACAGAAACTTTGCCTAATCTGAAGCGATGAAAAACACCAACTAAATTGTTTACTTGATCGGGTCCTACCAACAAATGCTCGTTCAAAGACGTGCCAAAATACTTAGCAATGCAGTCAAAGATAACCTGTAGCTTGTCGGACTTTTTATGATGCCCTACACGGAAATGGGGAATGAACCACGTCTCACCTGGATGACTATCAATGGGTGCCTCTTCCGCGGGTTTCCAAGCTACAATGTCATTCATGAAGGACATGTAAACTTCAAGGTATTGCTTATTTGCACGTAATTGGCATCGCAAATTGAGCAGACGTTTCATGACCTGCGACGTATTATTTGGCATTGTCGGCCCCTGTTTAAAAGGCAATGGCATTTGAAAACTTCCTGATTCAGTTTTTACGAGACCTTCACTAAGCAAGCTAATGAATTTTTCGTCGTCTTGTGACAGCGATTTAACAGTACTTTGGTCTAGAGCGGTTTCAAGGAAGTCTTGCTCAAACACGTCAAGAATCCTATTCGGTGCTGGTAAAACTTCCTCGGTTGTCCTGAAGACTACACTAACTGGCTTATTGGCAAATAAGTCGTTAGGATTACTTAATTCGATCATTGCTAGATGCCGATTCACGGAGCATTTAGTTCCGAAAGATTGGGTAGTCCCAACAATGTACCACCCTAAAGGCGTCTTAACGGCGTAAGGTAGTGTTATGTCGTCACCACGTAACAAGCACTCCGGGAACATAGCGTATGCTACATCGTAACCAATCAGAAGCCCTATTGGAATGTTCAATCGCTCCGGCATTTTGGTCTGCAATTTACAGCAAGTGCTTAGAATTCCTAGCCTCCGTGGAAGTTGGTATGTGGCTCCTGTCAACAGGAATGGAATCGCGCGAGTCGACTTGTGGCAATTTCATCATATGCTTAGATGTGTAACCTCTAATTTTAATGTTGGAAAACTTTCTGCACGAGGCAATCTAGTCTTTGGAAGTCATAGTCGTTAAACTAAAACTTACTGCCTGACCAACCACACTAATAATTCTCGCAATGGAATCGGTCATCCATGTCGAATCGGATATAGTATCTGGAAGGGCATAGCACAATGCTTCTTTTGTTGGGGTGCTCTCCTGTTGAAACCCAAACAGAAAGAATCATCGAACTCATTGTGGCTACTTAATTATGGTTTCTAGTAGTGGCGAGCGTGGCTAAAACAGACTGCGACTCGGCAGGTGCAGCCGCTTTGTGCGCTGAAGTCAGAGGAGAACTTTCATGTCCAAATTTGTTGTGCAAAATTGTTGGGTGTAGCTTGCCACAAGCTAAACATTCAGCAGGGTGTTTGCATACTGGGGCCCTGTGACCCGGCTTAAAACAGCGGAAACAAAGTTTTAATTCTAAGGCTTTCGTTCTTACATCGCTGTAAGGTTTTTCCCGCAACTGAGCGCAATCAGCTCCTCTATGGAACTTACTGTAGCATATTGAGCAATTGTTTGGCTTGGCCGTTGTCAAAGTTTACCAAACATGACTTAAAAACCTCTCTGCTTTGTGGCTAGGACTGCGCTCTTTGGACTTAAGATCACCAATCTTGCACATGAATGGATCGCTTAATATGTCGGAGTCGGTGTTTAGAAAGCTTAAAAAATTCCAAAAACTTAGGATACTTGCCCGTGTCATTTCTACATGCCACGGCCCGTCGCTTCCAGCTATTCTCTATCCAACCAGGCAATTTTGAAGCCATTACTACGTTTTGCTTAGAATCGTTACGAATAGACAACTCCTCTATGGTTTCCATGGTTGCAAGGCATTGACCAAGGAAATCTGCGTATTTTTGAGTGCCCTTGTAATCTGAATCTCTTATTGTAGGCCAAGCTTCTAAACGTTTTCTAAAGGATTCTGCTATTGCAAAGTAAGAACCAAACCTATTCTGTAAGACAGACATGACGTTCACGTAAGCGACGCTCGTGTTGGACAAAAAATACCATCTTATGGTTTCCTTAGCAGGGCCTCCTACATACTTTTTAAGGTAGTGCAGCCGATCGCTTTTAGGCACTGCGGAAGACTCAATCAGGTATTTAAGCGCAACTGCCCAGCCTACATATTCCAGCGGATTTCCCAAAAAAACTTGTACCTCTAAGGGGCCTTCGCTATTCATTCACATGCTTAGTGCCAAAGGGTCCGTAAGAATTTGAACTTAATGGTTACTGGTTGAATTGCGACGCGATGACATGGGTGACCACTCATTGAATTCCCTGTTGCCTGGAAGGGGTGGGTTACGTAAGTCATAGAAGGCATGGCTTGGCCGGTTCAAAATTCTTATGGATGCTATGAATTTGTCGTGATTGGATCTTAATGATGCGACCATGCCGTCGAGCTCCTGAAAGCCTAACTAGGAAAGGACCTTGTAATTTAATTCAACAGTAAATTACAAGGTCGTGGCAACTACATGGCAAGATATTCAGCAAGTGACGCCTCGAGATCAATAAGATCGTCCTTTTGTGGTTTGGCCTGCGCGGATGCAAAGCACCGAGTGTGCATAATCTGCCTATTGTAATTTTGAATAGCCTTATTAAACAGAACAGCCTGTCAACTGAAATAATTTTTATAGTAATTCGGCAAAACGCAGGCAGAGGAAACAACAGATTCTCCGAGCAAGGTAGCGCAATCAATTACAAAACTAAAATGCTTCACAGTCGCCTACCTGAATCCTCGGGTAGGATGGCAGTGTGGCTGAAGGGTATTAACTAGAACAGGAACGTAAAGTAGTACTCCGAAGTGTAAATTTCTTGCTTGAAACTTCGACTTGGATGCTTGTTCGAATGTTTTTTTTTCTCTTGACTGCTGTCATTTCGTGCAAGTCGAGAACTTCAGATCCTTTGAACGTTCGTTTAATTGCATCACGTGATTGCTGATCGCTTCGACAAAATGCTATCCTAGATCTACTAGGTCTTCAAGTCACCGTCTCTCTACAGGAGCCAGTGTTTTACTTTTGCGATTCCGAGTGTGACGAGAAATTTTTACTGGTGTGGCGATTGCCGCGTAGATAAATGCTCACTGCTTTTATCAACCCAATATATTTGTTTCTAACCACCACCGTAAAACTGTAAGTACAAAGGTTATATCATGCAAATTAACATCAATGAATAGGAACGCAGTAGGACATCATGTGTACATCGGAGATTTTAAAACAGGCTTATTCGACAATATAACTTTATTACAAGAAATACGTTCACAACAAATGATAACCAAAACAAAATAGCCTCACCACTTTACTCTCTATCACTCGTACCGCTTCAGGCTCTTCGCTAAAGTTCTGACATGACTAAAACAAATTTTGCTATATATACACTTTTCGAACTAATACCTACTAACTTGCACTTACTAAAAACTGTCATAAGAAAAGCATAAATACAAAATTATCGTTATAATAAAATATTTGGAGGATCGTAAGGCAATAAACACAGGTGCTAGTGGGTTTAGCAATAAACAAGACAAACCGGTGCAGAGAACGGAGGCTGGCGTACTGCAGGACGAAAATAACTAAGAGGCGCTAAACAAGGGTAAATGGGCAGTGATGACTAACGAAGACTGCAAGTACGACTATTATACACGTGGCCTGGGAGCTTTGCCCCCCCGCCTTCAGGAAGGAGCAATCGTACCCAATAAATAGACAACACTACAGTATCTTCACGTAGGCGCTTGCACAACAGTTTGGTAACTTCAAGATGCTGCATGCAACCCTCCCCCAGAACTTCGCTGAATCATCCAGACACGCATGCGAAGTAAGCAAGGGCCAGCCGAGTACTTACGATACGAGATGGGCCATTGGGCGGGGTACTTAAGAGTGACAAGCCCCCAAATTAACAGAGGGAGAGGGAAAGGAGAGATCGAAAAAGGAAAAGTCATGAGAGCGATCTTAAGCATCAGAAAGTAGAGAAATGGAGGGAAAGAAGGAGAAAGAAGATAGCATGAGAAAGTGAGAGAGAAAGAGCAGGAGAGAGCGAGCGCGAGAGAAAGAAGAGAGCGAAAAAGAAGTGGGTGAGGAAGAGACAGTGAGTGAGCCAAAGAGTAAGAAAGGAAAGAGCGAGAAAAAAGATAGCAAGAAAGAACGAGAGCTAGAAAAAAGAGTGACAGAGTTAAAGTAGAGAGCGAGAAAGGAGATGGTGAGAGCGATCTTGAGCGCGAGAAAGCAAAGAGGTGGAAAGACGAGACCGCGAAAGAAGAGGTCGAGAGACAGAGAGAGAGAGCGAGAATGAGCAAGAGGTTGAGAAAGGAAAGAGCGAGAACAAAGATAGAAAGAGAGAGCGAGAGCTATAGAAAGGATAAAAGGAGAAAGGAGAGAGCAACATAGGAGAGAGCGAGATAGAAGGGAGCGAAAGAGAGGGCAAGATAGAGCGAGCGGGAGAGAAACGAGAGAGCAAGTAAGAAGAGAGCGAGAGAGAGAGAGAGATAGAGAGAGAGCCGTTGCATGAGAAAGGAAATAAGGAGAACGAAGATAGCAAGAAAAAGCAGAGAGTAGGATAGGAGAGAGCGAGAAAGGAGAGAGCGTGAGAGAGAGCGCCAGAGAGCAAGCGCGAGAGAAAGGAGAGACCGAGAAAGAAAAGGATGAGCTAGAGACAGTGAGGGAGCCAGAGCGTAAGAAAAGGCAAGAGCAAGAAAGAAGATATCAAGAGAGAGCGAGAGCTTAAGGAGAGAGTGAGAATGAAGCGAGCGAAATAGAGAGCGTGAGAGAGCGTGAGAGAGCGAGCGCGAAGAAAGAAGAGAGCGAGAAAAGAGATAGCAAGAATGAGAGAGAGCAATAGCGAAAGAAAGTAGACGGTGAGATAAATGTGAGCGGGAATGAGAAAGAGATATAGGGAGCTTTAGAGAGAGAAAGAAGAGAGGGCAAAAGAAGAGTGCGAGAGAGAGACTGAGAGAGAACGAGAGCATGAGAAAAGAAAAAAGCGAGAAAAAGATAGCTAGATAGAGCAAGATCTATGGAAAGGAGAGAGAGAGAGGGGGGGAAAGGAGAGAGCGAGAAACAAGATAGCTTTAAAAAAAAGGGAGCGGAAAGGAGTTCAAGATTGAGCAAGCGCGAGAGAAGGGAGAGAGCGAGAAAAAGGATAGCTAGAGAGAGCGAGTGGAATAGAAATGAGAGAGAGTCAAATGAGAGAGCGAGAAAGGAGAGCCCTAGTTAGATCTTGAGCGTCAAAGAGTTGAGTGGTGAGAAAGAAGAGAGGGCGAAAGAAGTAGGCGGAAATAAGATAGCAAGAGAGAGCGAGAGCTACAGGAAGGAGAGAGAAAGAAAGGAAAGAGCAAGAACTGCGAGAGCGAGATAGAAGGGAGCGAAAGAGAGGCCAAGATATAGCGAGCGCGAGAGAACGGAGAGACCAAGAATGAAGTGAGCGAGTAAGAGACTGAGAGAGAGCCAGGGCGTGCGAAGGGAAAGAAGATAGCATGAGAAAGCAGAGAGCCAGAAGGAAAGAGTCAGAGAAAGAGCAAGAGAGAGCGTGCGCGAACGAAAGAAGAGTGCGAAAAAGAAGAGGACGAGGGTGAGACAGTGAGTGAGCCAGAGCGTCAGAAAAGAAAGAAAGAGAAAGAAGATATCAAGAGTGAGTGAGAGCTAGAAAATAAGAGTGAAAGGAGAGAGCGTGAAAGAAGATGGTGAGAGAGGTCTTGAGCGTGAGAAGTGAGCGAGGCGAGAAAGACGAGAGCGCGAAAGAAAAGGGCGAGAGGGAGAGAGAGAGTGAGAGAGAGCAGGAGCTTTAGAAAGGAAAGAGTGAGAAAAAAGACAGCATGAGAGAGCGAGCGCGATGAGAGAAGAGAGCGAGAAAGAAACTAGCAAGAGAGAATGAGAGCGAGAGCTGGACAATAGAAACAGCGAGAAATGAGAGAGCGAGAATTGCAAGAGAATGCAAGAGAGCGAGATCGATGGAGAGCAAGAGAATTAGAAGGTATTCGGCAAAAAAGAAGAACGCAGGAAAGGATAAAGCAGGAAAAAAGAGAGTAAGAGAAAGAGTGAGTGAAAGAGCCAGAGTGTGAGAAAGGAGAGAGCGAGAAAGGAGATAGCAAGAAAAAGCGAGAGAGAGTGCCATAGAGAGAGAAAGAATAGAATGAGATAAAAGTAAGCGGGAAGGAGAGATATATAGCAAGCTTGAGCAAGGGAAAGAAGTGAGCGCGATAGAAGAGAGCGAGAGAAAGGAAAAAAATGAAAAAAGATACGAAGAGAGATTAACAGCTAGAGAAAGGAGACACAGTGATAGGTGAGAGCGAGAAAGCAGAGGGCGAAATAGAGATCTTGAGCGTCAGAAAGTAGAAAGGTGAGCATGAGGAGAGCGTAAAAGAAGATGGAGAGAGAGATATATAGAGAGAGAGTGAGAGCAACAGAAAGAAGAGAGAGAGAAAGGAGAGACCAAGATTGGAGAGTGCGAGATAGATGGGATCACAAGAGAGGGCTAGATAAAGCGAGCGCGAGAGAAATGAGAGACCAAGAAAGAAGAGAGCGAGAGAGGGAGATTTATAGAGAGCGAGAGCTTGAGAAATGGAAGAAAGTGAAGGAAGATAGCATGAGAAAGCAGATAGAGAGAAAGGAGAGAGCGAGAAAGGAGATAGCAAGAGAGAGCGAGAGCGAGAGAAAGGAGAGAGAGTGAAAGGAGAGAGCGAGAAAGGAAATGGCGAGAGAGATCTTGAGCGTGAGAAAGGAGAGAGGTGAGAAAGACGAGAGCGAAAATGAAGAGGGTGAGAGAGAGAGAGAAAGCGAATGGAAATAGGAGCGTGAGAATGGAAAGAGCGAGAAAAAAGCAAGAGAAAGCGAGAGCTATAGAAAGGAAAGAAAGAGAAATGATAGAGCCAGATAGGACAGAGCGAGATAATTAGGAGCGAATGAGAGGGCAAGAAAGAGCGAGAATGAGAAAAAACTGAGTGCAAGAAAGAAAAACGGAAGAGAGAGAGATTGAGAGAAAGCCAGGGCGTGAGAAAGAAAAAAAGGAGAAAGAAGATAGCAAGAGAAGGCAGATAGTTAGAAAGGAGAGAACGAGAAAGGAAAGAGTGAGAGAGAGAGCGAGAGAGAGAGAGAGAGAGCAAGAGAAAGCGAGCGTGAGAGAAAGGAGAAAGCGAGAAAGTAGCTCGTGAGTTAGAGACAGTGAAAGGGCCAGAGCGTAACAAAGACAAGAGCGAGAAAGAAAATAGGAAGAGAGAGAAAGACAGTTAAATAAAGGAGAGAGCGAGGAACCAGAGAGCCAAAGAGAGAGCGAGAACGAACAGAGGAAATGAGAGAAGAGAGCGAGATTGGAGATAGCAAGAAAGAGCAGAGTGAAATAGAAGGGAGCGAAGGAGAGAGCTAGAAACGGCAAGTGCGAGGGCAAGAAAGAAAAGAGCGTGTGAGAGAGATTGTGAGAGAGCTAGGGCGTTAGAAGGAAAGAGCGAGAAAGAAGATAGGAAGAGAGAGCGATAGTTAGATAAAGAAGAGAGCGAGAAAGAACAAAGCAAAATTGAGAGAAAGACTAGAGTGAGATAAAAGTGAGAGGGAAAGGGAGAGAGATATAGCAAGCTTGAGCAAGATAAAGAAGAGAGCGCAAAATAAGAGTGCTAGCGAGAGACTGAGAGAGAGCCAGAGCATGAGAAAAAAAAGGCGAGAAAAAAGATAGCTAAATAAAGCGAGATCTTTAGAAAAGAGAGAGAGAGAGAAAGAAAGGAGAGAGCGAGAAAAGAGAGAGCTTAACGAAAGTGAGCGAAAAGGAGATCAACATAGTTCGAGCTCGACATAAAATAGAGAGCGAGAAAGAAAAGAGAGCTAGAGAGAGTGAGACCTTTGGAAATGAGAGAGAGAGAGAGAATGAAAGGAGAGAGCGAGAAGGAAGAGGGCGAGAGAGATCTTGAGCGTGAGACAGTAGAGAGGTGAGAAAGAAGAGAGCGCGAAAGGAGAGAGCCAGAGAGATCTTGAGCGTCAGGAAGGAGAAGGGTGCGCAAGAAGAGAGCGCAGACGAAGATGACAAGAGATAGAGAGAACGAGGGAGAGAGAGCAAGTGAGGGCAGGAGCATGAGAAATTAAAAAACAAGTAAAAAGATACAAAGAAAGAGGGAGAGGTACATAAAGGAGGGAGAGAGAAAGGCGAGAGCGAGATTGGATGGTGCAAGATAGAGGGGAGCAAAAGAGAGGGCAAGATAAAGCGAGCGCGAGAGAAATGACACAGCAAGTAAGAAGAGAGCGAGAGAGAGAGAGATTGAGAGAGAGCCAGAGCGAGAGAAATGAAAGAAGGTGAAAGAAGATAGCATGAGAAAGCGGATAGAGAGAAAGGAGAGAGCGAGAAAGGAGAGAGCGAGAGAGAGAGAGCGAGAGAGAGCGAGCGCGAGAGAAAGGAGAAATTGAGAAAGTAGATCGTGATTTAGAGACAGTGAAAGGGCTAGAGCGTAAGAAAGGAAAGAGCGAGAAAGAAAATAGGAAGAGAGAGAAAGAGAGATAGATAAAAAAGAGAGCGAGAAACAAGAGAGCCAAAGAGAGAGCGAGAACGAAGAAAGCAAAAGCGAGAAGAAACCGAGAAAGAAGATGGCAAGAGGGAGCGAAAGCTATAGAAAGGAGAGAAAGAGAAAGGATAGAGCAAGTTAGGAGAGA
>QQSS02088977.1:0-17112 GCA_003687565.2 Craspedacusta sowerbii
TATATATATATATATAATATATATATATATATATATATACATCATATATACACACCTAATCAGATTATAAGTCTTGGTGTTAGTTTGGCCTGACGAGCGTACTTATAGGACTAATTGGGATTAATGAGACGTTTAATAGATTTGATTCTGGCAACTTTTGATCCTTTGCAGGATTTCGGTACCGTTGCTGTAACATATGATTGCTGAAACGATAGAACGTTTGGATGATACAGGTGTTT
Source organism: Craspedacusta sowerbii (assembly GCA_003687565.2). Classification (NCBI taxonomy): domain Eukaryota; kingdom Metazoa; phylum Cnidaria; class Hydrozoa; order Limnomedusae; family Olindiidae; genus Craspedacusta; species Craspedacusta sowerbii. Next base: position 240 of record QQSS02088977.1, read on the forward strand.
AGAGAACCTTGGTATTGATTATATCTAACCATTTATTCGGTTTCTTCTTGAGAGGATACTGCTTTTGTAACTTGCACACATGCATTTTTGTATTTGGCAATGCCGGTTGGAAGCGCACGGTGTTGAATTTCGTCTTTTTGATCTCCTGTTACCTTCTGCCTTATTCCATGAGGAGAGCCGAGCAACAAAATAATTGTTAGTCAAAATAAAAAAAGGTCAAGGTTTACGCCGACCAAAGACTAGCACTATGCAATATTTAGGAAACCTCTTTGAATCAACAATGAACTTGATGGTTGCAAAGGAGCGTGTCTGCTAACTTCACTATCGCGCGACGCACTTTTACTTAGTACATCGCCACAAACATCAGATAGGTCTATCAAAAGCCCTAAAGGCTAGAAGCAGTGTCAAGCAGGGTGGTACGTCGAGTGGCTAAAGCATTCGAGCAGTAAGTGGGTGGTGTCCTAAACGCAGTCACATGAAAATAAGCATTTTGATTCCTTAATAGCATCAAAATCATGCAGATATTTTTGTGCCTGCAGGGCACGAAGCCCAAGCCGTAGTTGGGTTGAAAGCATATGGCCCACGAGATTATGGATATTGTACATGGATACTCTTTGAGGAAAAACTATTTAAGTCACTGCATTTGTGAAGCTTGTATAGGTTCCAGATGCAAGAAGCGACTTGGGTAAGTTAGTCCAGCCAGAGATTGCAGCTGGGAAGAACGAAGCTTTAGACTTAAGGGCACGGCAGTCGTAGTATGTGTCATCGAATGACTCTGCATCTGATGCATCTAGTTGGGACCAAAGGAGCAAGTATGCAGGTGTCATTTTTCAAAATATTTTTCCAGAATAAGAGAAGTCGTCTATAACGGCGCCTTTTAGCCAGCATTTCCCATCCTAACAGTCAAACCTGTCAGTATTCAACCCTCAAGACTCGTAAGTATTCGTAAAGATGTGCACGTGAAGTTCCCTTCCAGGCACAAAGCAGCTTGATATGGAGTGGATTCAAGTTAGAGTTACGAAATCCCAAGTGAAGAGTGACGGACAACATCACGGTAGCCAAGGTGAAGGAATACTTCCAACAACAATGACTCATCAATTTCTCGTGGAATTCAGACATTGACCGCATTGGTGGCTTCCGAGTACCAAGGCTTCTGCACAAGCCGTGCTGTGTGGGAACACGCACTACCGCTCTTGATCACAGCTGTCTCGCGCGTATTGCTTTCTGGGTGAGAGAAACAAGATGGCCGAAGGCGGGAATGTAGGGAATCTATTTGTCTGATACAGTCGCGCTTAGAGAGACGCGGATGAGGACAGCGGATAATTTCCTGTTTGTACTCTTGACTTGCCTGTGATCGCCGTTAGGAGCGCAAAGCTGTTCCGGCCCGCCCACACATAACGACTTGAACAGTGCGGTCGCCTTCGTACAAGTTTTGCCCGCGAAGGCTGAGATTTCCTCTCCTGCGGCAGTGGTGCCCCGAGAGGAAGCTTGGCGATACATGACGATAATCATATGAAGAGATAAATATTTCCTAGCCATGCAGATCAGAAGAAAAAGTGGGAGGACTCGTAGATATTAAAGTCATGAGCCAGAGTCGTCTTTTCGGTGAAATTTTCGTTTTGCGGGTTGTAGGCGTTGCTTGATAAATGCGTGCTACAATTAAATTAGCAAAGCGGAAGGAATTTATATATGAATTTGTTTTTAATAGGCGCTAAGAAAACCACTCCGACGTCATTTTTTATTTTTTATTTTTATTTTCTCCTTATTCAAAAGTGAAACTATTTGGTGCGCAAATTAGACCTCTCGAAAACGAAAAGAAAATAATCAGAAATTTTACCATCAAGTCAGGAGGAAGAAGCTTATATGAACAACGTGTGAAGGTATCATGCCTTCCACCCAGATGGTGCATTTTGGCAGTACCTACTTTCAAAGCGACAGAACTCTTGTGCTATATCACTCTTGGCTTATTGTTGCCGCAAAGAATCCCTCAAAAAGCGTTTCACTACACAATGACAATTGATTTGGTGTGGTTGGACATTTAAAATCCCTTGGCAGGAGATCAGAGCGGTGTAAAGTGGGTCATTGACGAATTGCAGCATAGATTTGATCATCTATAGCGTCGTGAAGCGGTGTGCATCTTATTTAGTGGGTGCGCAAAGTATTTTGGCATTCTCTTTATGTGGGAAAGCAGAGTTCTGGTGAAGCATGGTTTTCGAAGTTTCAAGGAGATCTCAACATTTTATCTGAGTTATTTATTCACAGAAAGAAAGCCATATTTTTCACCTCGGCACATGCGTGTGTGCGTCTGTGTGGGCGTCTGTGTGCGCGTGTACATGTAGAATTGTTTAAGGGCTCGAGTTTGTGTGTGTGCGAGGGTGTGTGTACGTGTCTGTTTGTGTTCGTATTTTCAAATGTGCGTCTGTGTTTGTGTGTGTGTGTGTGTGTGTGTGTGTGTTTGTGTGCGTGTGTGTGTGTGTGTGTGTGTGTGTGTGTGTGTTGCCGGTTGAACTTTCAAAAATGATAATTGAGTTCTCATGTCACTGGTCAGGAATACAAAAAATTGCTAGAAGGAAAGGAATGGTGACTTGGTCTAGGATTGCGATCTCTGATGTTGCTCTCGGCAGACAGACAGGGCTAGATTGCAGGAAAGTCATTGTCCATCCAATCGATATGTAGGGTATGTTTTGGCGAGCGATAGACTGCGTGATTGCGTGGCGTTGAACGAACTCGACAGATTTCCGTGACAGATTTCTAGATCGAGTCGCGACATGGCGTTCCACACGAATCAAACTATATCTCGATGGCGCACTGCCTTTGTACTTAGCGTTAAGGGTTGACTGAAATAGATGTGCTTTAGAATACGGCTAGTAGACGATTGCCCAATTCATCGAGATTTGAAGGTAATGAGATTTCGAGGAAGATGTCGAGATTTCCTGATAAAGCGTGGTTCCTTTGTGATTTCTCCCCTCGCAGTTTAACAGGATGTCTTTCAACAGCTTTTGCTTACTGTATGACACAATATCGACTACAGATTTGTTAGACTGCGCTTCAGTCAGAAATCCTCATTTTGAGGTTAGACTTTCTGTATTCTGGTTACAAAATATACGGCTGTTTCAAAGTAGACTTTACATGAATTGTGAACTCAAATGAATGAAAAACGGTTACGGAGTGCCAGTAGTTTTGCCAGCTCAATACAAGATGCAATCCAATATTAATATTACAATTATGATTCCAAATCAAGAAAAATTAGAGAAAGAAAAATAAAAGTTAGCTTAAATCCATCAGGCCCCAAATAAAAAAAATATTCGCAATCCTCTTTTAATTGCGCTTATTAAGAACGATGTAGGCTTTGCTTCTTAGACCAACTATATTTAGCCTGGGGCATTCTTAAGTCATCTACGCAAAGCTATGGCATTTAATGAATTGCTGTGAGGGGACGTCATAAGACAAAAGCTAGTTGCTGCATCCAGAGTTGACTTAAATGAACTGACGTCCAATCTTGTAGAATAGGTAGCACTTGGGTGTGTCTTAAATTTCTCTCAGGCTTTTGGCCTAGTCATCTAGGTTCTATTCGACTTTTGATTACCAGGTGGCTTGTCCGAAAGATCGCAAAGAAAAGGTGAACTGACAAACGTCATCGCGCGGCTTAGGATTCTCAAGGGTTTGATCGCTTTGACGTTGGGGCATCGCAGCTTTGAGACTGCTATAAACAACGTGTGCGAACAAGATTACTTGAAGCCGCAGATAGCAGAAGAAAATCGCGTGCTTTTAGACCACGCGCTCGATTGAGAGATTTATTTGTTATAATCTGACTTCGCACCTACGAACATGACATGCTCGCACGTAGAAAAAAGTAGTAGTCCTATCATGGGTGGTCGACTCAACGAGGACTTAACATAATGGCACGCACCGGCTTAAGCCTCGCCTATGCCAAGATCCAGGGTGCATAGGCGCGCCTATGCGCTGAGAGTGTTTCGCATAAACTAGCAGGGTGTTGTATTGCCTTAACCTTGGGCTCTTCGCTTGCTTCTTCTAAGAATTTTCGAAAACTAGTTTCCGAACATTCAAACATTCTCATCTCATAGGTAAGAAGGTGTTGCACTTCGTGAAAAATCCACAAACAACGGCATGCATCGCTTCCAAGGCCATTTAATATTACATGTATGTACATTATAAGTAAATCAGCTTTCGACAGGTTCGAATTGCAGCCTCTATAGTGTTACTCGCGCCAGCCAGAAGCGCCCCAGCTTCTGAATGAATTGAAAAAAAGAGTCTCCTAATGCCGCGGAGAACTTATGCTGGCGTCCCACTAGACAATTCTTAAAGCTTTAAACCGGTGCTATATAAAGACTGAGGAGAGATGAACAAAAGCCCCTTGAAATTGCTTTTTTTAAAATAATGACAAAACGCACGCTTTTTGAAAGGGCTTCTTAGTTACACTATTCAAGCAATAGCCCTCCCCCCACACACACACGCACACACGCCCTCTCTCTCTTTAAAACGAACAAGTATGTATGTATATATTATGTATTGCATCTCTCTCTCTCCTCTCTTTCTCTCTCTTCTTCTCTCGCTCCCATGTACCAGCATTCTGGTCATTTGATCAAGGCCATTTCGATTCGCAGAACGGGTAAGTGAAAAAGTTGCAACCGTTTCTCGACCTCAATTCTTGTTTTAGCAACAACCGACATTCGCCATTCGCCAATTGCAAACGTATGTCAATACAAAGTAATCTTTTGTACGCCAGGAAGTGTTTTTTCTTTGTTGGAAGCGTCATAATGAATAAGCACACTCGACAGAAGGCGGAAGCCGCAAAATTTCACTAATCGATTATGTAACACACATTGAAACTGTAAACCCGAAAATAAATTTTGTTCGGGCCACAGTGCAATGGAATGGGTTGCATGAGCTCTGCGAGAAGGCGACAAGCTGTCGTGACTCCGAATTTACGAAGATACGAAACTTGATAGACTGAGCATTCCCACCAGATTAGGCTACCGTCTACAACATCTCATATTTGGCTATTCGAAACTCTTAAGGGTGTCGAGCATGTATTCCTAAGCACGGGAGACTTCTGTTTTGGAGTCTCTTTGAACGCACTCGTTTACGTCAAGGACCCCAGCGCATCCGTCTTCTAGAGAGTAAATCCCCGCTATTTGCAACAAGAGCAGTCTTAAAATACACGCTTTTCTTAGTGTTCTGCGTTTCACATCGTTTCGGATATCACGCATAATCAAAATTCTTTAGAGGAGTTACGGGATAATTGGAAAAATTTCATCCTAGAGTGATCCTGTCAATTATCTAAGTCGTCCGTCGTGCAGACAACTTTCGCGACTTTATAGTAGACCATCTTGACAGTTGTTGTCGCAAAGCTATCGCCTTAACGCTTCACTACATAAACCTTACGAATGACGTGGATTGAAATAAGAAATCAGATTTGCAAGCCTCTTCATATATTACGTATCTCGCTACAAAAGCATTCCATGGGTTAATATTTAAGTCATTCAAATTTTTACATATCCACATAATTCAAAATCACAGTTCTGGAAATAACTTAATAAAAGAAAAGTGAAAAAGAATAAGATCTGCGCCATTTATCATAACTGCCTTTACAAGAGCAAAATAAATATGCCGTCCCTAAATTTATACAGCTCCGGTAAATGCGCCGTTATTTGACGATCGGCAGCTGTCGCTAGATGCAATTTATACCCGAGTTCAGATGCTTTCTGCAACGAGAATTATGTGCAGTTCGTGCGAGAACAATGACAATTTTTTCGGCGTTGACTCTTTCAGAGCTTGTCGAATGCTGCCCATATCTTACGTATCGAATGCCGGTTGATTCGAATGTTTTCTTCGCACGGTTCTACGGGGTCGTCGCTTCATCGAAATGTTTCTAATCGACGGGCTTAAGTTTGGTCCATCGTCTCCGTTGGCGAACCAGCAAGCCGCTTCAATTTGTCGTGCAACTCGTTAGACTTATCGACAGAATCTTTAAGCATGTCATGTAGTCGCTGAACAAAGTCTTGCATTTCGGCTTCTACAAGGAAACGAATAAATTATTGAACAACACGCGGATAATTCAGTTAAACCCCGGGTAAGCAGCAAGGAAATCCGACTGGCAAGACAAAGCGCGCATAGGAATGCTATTTATAGTTTCATGGACGGAATGAATGGCTACTGTTCTTAGTGCAGTTAAAGTAGTGCTTGCTAGAGAAACCTCGCCGCTATTGCAACGCAGCGTCCAAACGTATTGAATATCTTTATTTACTATCATCCATATTGCCGTTTACAAATTTTCATAATAGCTTTGCATAAAACTTCTAGCGTTGTGCGCAAGGTCTAACTTTGCACGATTGGCTTTGGGATTGATATATGGGTTGATAACTTCGGTTTTCCGTTCTAATTTTCTATAAATAAACCAAACACGACAGGTCCGCCACCGAACAACAATGGAATAATTACCGTAGGTCAGTAACAACAATGGAATAATTAGCATAGGTCAGTTCTTTTTGGACTACCATATTGCCAGTTATCTGAGAGCCTATTCACAGCCGAATACTGCGCCGGTGATTAAAAATGGTTCACACAAGAATCGGAAGGCATAAAGTACGGATTCAAAGATCGAGAAGCTAAACATCGCAACTGCCCCTTGCTGTACTTCTATTACGAACTTAGAACAAAGCGTGACGCAGGCTGTCATCCTTAGGACCTATCGTATATTTTCGCTATTGGCCGAAAATAGTCTTTTCATAATTTGCACAGGCCTAATCCAGAATGGGTAATCAGACTTACCCATGGAAAGGCAGTCGTTCAATCATCTGTGATAATCATAGACTCGCATACATTTGTTTTACCGTATTCACTCATTTATACATGACCCTTCAGAAAGACAAAGATTGGTTGGCATTGGTACGCGTGCTTTCGGTATAGGCGATCGCGTAGAAAAGAATTTACCATGGCGGGAACCTCAGGATGGGAAGTCCAAACCTGTTTGAGTGTTTGCCCATCGAGAGCCTTATTGATAAGTTGAAGTTGAAATGCTGCTGCCAAATTCCCCAATTGACTTAAGCTTGGAAAAGCCGTAAACGCAACCCGACAATGAGCTACATTGCGGTAACAAGAGTGACGCTTGTTCGAACTTAAGCAATGGAAATTCGCGTCGATCGCATTTATTGGCACTGGAGCAATCGGTGGTAGGGTTCTACCACGTGTCTTTAAGCCACTATGCTATTTGCAAATAACACACAACGCAAACTCTCTAAACTACGAGAACAGCGACACAAAGTAGCAAGTTCGCTGGAGTTTGTGAATGTTTGGAGGGAAAAGGCTAATTCTCACCTGTAGCAGTCTCGGACGGGCACCCGTGCCATCGGCGCACGCCCGGCTTGCAAGAAATCGAGCTTGCCGATGACGCAGGACGGCACTCGCTGTTCGTCGGGCAGAACGCAACCACCAGCACGAAAAGCGTACATAAGCAAATCTTCATTATCGCCAACTCTCAGACGCGTCAAACTAATGGTGTACCGAGCGAAAACCTCACGAGGAAGCGTGTCACGTGACTGTACGGCTTCTCCCTCTCCTCAGCGCCGTGTGGCCGATTCGAGTTCAGTCTGAGCTGATTTGTGAGGGGACTTCACGCGCGTGGCCTATATCGCCTAAGGATTTCCGTCATAATTAGATCTGAATCACCTCCCATTGTTGATGGGTCCTGACGCAGCCTACGCTACGTAAGAAGTCGCGTTGGGGGGATTGCATTCGAGCGCTCCTACAGAGAGTGGGTTCTGGATAGAGGATGCGTCGGTAATCGAAAGTGAGCACTTAACGAGCACCAGGAACGGTTTACCGCCTTCAATGTTTTACCTTGATGACATCATTGTTGTGTCGTTTTCGCCTGAGAGGCTCGACTTGAAGTTCAAGCCGAAAAATCTGGAATGGAAACTCTCCCTTCTATTTCCGCCCTCCAAGGGATAGCAGCTGAACTTGTAGAGTGCATGTTTGCTTTTGCTTTCGTATGTTTGTGATATTAGAACTCATCATCTCCTGTTGTTTTCTTCCTGTTCCAGAAGTTGCCTTGAGTTGTTAGCTGCCGTGAGGTTTTCGCCAGCAAAATGCGTCGTACTAAATCGCTGACGTCGGCACGAGGCTGTGACGTCATTGGGGGACATTTCGGGGCTTCATTGGAAGACTTACATGCGGGAAGAATTGCAAGAACTTTTTAACGCTTCCCCCCCCCCCCCCAATGCTTACACGAGTTTTACTTTGTATATTGTCTTGAATCGTGAACAGGCGAAAGAAACGTATCTAAAATGAAAGAACTAGACTTAGTATTAAAAAATGCTTACGTGGATTAGAAAATGCCTTCGCTGCGTCTTACTGTTTCAGTCGCTGTTCGTGATATATTTATGAATACGTGGTCGCACTACTCAGCATAAAAAATACCGGCGGCAGAATATTTTATCATAATTAAGTTGAACCACGGTAGGAGTAAGATAGCCCTCCTATTTCGGGCCAAACGAATATTCTCCCTTAAGCTTTTCTTTTTAATTTCAATTCTCGCTTGTTTCCTCGAAGCGATAAAATTTATAGTTTAGATAAATTGGCGAGAAAATGACTTGCGGCCTTTGTTTCTAGATAAAAATCAATGGTTAATTGGTGTGTCATAAACAGCTGGAACTTCAGGCAGTCCTAAAAACTAAAGCATGTATGCTAATGACTTAATGAACCGACTTTTCGAACTTCTGTCGAGCGCTTGGTTTAAACCTAGGTAGCAATTAGGATGTAAAGTCAGATGATGAAGGTTTTCGATAAGATGGGTCTAGCTACAAATCGTTTTAAACAGGACCCTGTACTCCCCCAGACAGTGAAGTGCTGGAGCATGAGAGAAGAAAATTTGATAGCGCATCCAGATAACGACCTCGGCCAAATATGGCAGTCAATGACTTTCTTCCTTCGTGATGACATCATGAGAAAGCTATCTTACTGCGACGTCTCGTTATGCTTAAGATTACAGCCATTTCTTAAAAAGGTAAAAAAGCCGAAAATCCCGTCATTATGGTCTACAGATACAGTTTGGAATGCCTGACCATTACTATCCCGCCTAAAGAAGGAAGTTATAGAAGGCGGCAGTAATTATGGAAAAGTAAGGGTTTGGGAACGTAGCAATCAGCATTAGTTATGGAGATCAAGAATATCTCCATAGGTTGGCTATCAGTTTTTCGTTTCCGCTTTCACATTTATTTATGCTCGGTAATCAAAATTAGCGTGTCAAAATGAAAAAGATATTCTAGCTCATATTGAGCTAGAGAAAAATTAAACAAGAAAAACGTCCAACAGCCGATTTTCTTACAGCCAGAAATATAAAAGATAAACCCACTAAGCGAGAAAATTAGATAAGAGTAGATTCAATAAGATAAGCTGTCTTACATCATCGATGCAAAATGATATTTTGCAGTGCGAAGTTCTTAAAGCATGTTTTTTTACCGCTTTAAAAATTATTATGTCAGCGGTTTTCACATTTAATGATGTAATTATGTTCTTGCTGTGAAAAAGATGATCAAAAAATCTTGGCCTGCGACCGCAAACATAACTGCAAACATTTTTCTGCCATCGCAGGCATTGCTCTCTTTTCCCTCAGGGCCTATCTGTGTTCGTACGCCAAAACAAAGGCAACTTGGATGTCCCCTGAAAAGTCTTTTTTTTTTCTTCAAGAAGATTCACTTTGCGTCGAAATTCGAAGTTCAGGTTGCATAGGTGGGTCTCTTTCATGCTCTGACGTAAGGTATCCAGCCGCGCCCGTACGTGACTCTGGTTGCGACATGCTATGTGGCTCTGGTTGCGACGTATTTCGTGACTTGGGTCGATAAAACATCGGCAAAGTTCGACTGGGTTCTTAGCAACAGCGTGGTTGGTGCGCTGTTAAAAGTCTGGTTTCTACGGTGGTCTTTAGTATTTCTTCTCGGTTATTGGCACAACATCAAACATGACAAGACAAAAATCTCATTCCCTACGAGCATGCAAAGAATTAACCAGAAATTTATCAAAATAAAGCACGCAATGAGAAGGAGGGCTCTTCTTCGAAAAACTAATCGGAGTTGAGCAGTGTTCCACCCCCTAATTCTCGGCAAGATAATTTGGCGTAATCAACTTTAATGCGAAAACGATCATTCCTTTGGGCAAAGAATGATATAAAAACTAATAGTGCACTACATACTATACACAAAATCTGTGTTATTCTTGGAGGGATGATTTATTGTCTAGACGCGGGTTTATTTATAACTCCTGTCAGGGTACATATCAACACTGGTGCTTTTGATGATGCCTAGTGTATATCACTGGCCAGAAAATTTTCGGCCTTGGAAGTTTGTTTATGGAATTAGTCGAGAATGTCGTTAACAAACTCCAGGCGTTTAGTAGCCAGGAAGGCTTGTGCCTTAAAACAAGTGACATATTGGATGCCGGGAATGGGGAACTCGGCGTTAAGCCTTTGGTTATGCGCCGCCAATTACACCCTTCCGAATTTTTTAGCCATGTCAGACAGACTCTTCCCGCTCTAGCAAGAAAAATGTCATCAGCCGCATAACTTGGTCTGCAATTCAATGCCGTAGAATTTCTTTTATCCAACATGGTAATTGCTTAGAATTCGACGTCTTCACCGCCAACACTTCGAGCAGGGCGCTTTCGCAGATTATTAATTGGGCTGCCCCTGCGACCAGGCAAATATAAATTAGTCTAATCAGTACGTCACGAAAGTCGTGAGTTACGTAGACTTTCGACAATTCGATACAATTTTCACAATCCCGAGGTTCTTTGGAGTTCCATGTGGCTCCGAGGCAGCTCAAGTGAATTGAAGCACCTTCAAATTGCTCGATGTTAGAGGCGGTCTGACCCCCTTGAAGGACGGAACCGAAAAAAGGAAAGAAGAAAGAAAAATACAATTCCCAGGGTGCATGGTTTGCAACTTCTAATTGGACCACCGAGAATGATCAACGTCATTGGAAAACCGTAGGTTACGTAGAACATTGACGTATCGGTTATACCCACTGTAACCATATCAATGTAGGTACATTAAATCTAGTCTGCCTCGGAGACAGTGGAGTACCAAAAAAACAACTTTCAAATTGATTAGTGTTTCAAGTTGCTGCATTCCAAATTTTTTTTTTTTAAGTGGAAAAAAATTTCTGTTGCATAATGTAACTCATACGACCAGAGCGGTCTTCTTTCAAGACTTCTCCACTAATTCCAAAAAAAAAAATGTCATAATGTACGTCTGGACTAGAAGTGATTTAATTTTTGCGTGCTGAAGGCTTGTTCTTATGTGCTTGCATTATTGCCCTTGGCGAATATATCTTGGAAAAAAAATCCTACCGTTGTTGACTTGTTCAGACCTGATGAACTAATGAAACTTTTCTGATAAATTTTAATGTTAATTTACCATGAGCGGTTCACTCCTAGCTGCGTGCTTAACCTGGAGAAGGTAATTCCTTATGGGGTGCCTACCAACAGAAGCCGCTCAACGGGCCACGGGTGACACTGGAGCAGATTTGGCGGTGTAAACTAACATAGGATGGGCTTTTAAAAAATTTCCCTGCTCATCTTCTAATATTCTTTATAGGTTTCGTGTGGAAATTTGGCACATTTCACTTTACTTCTTACTTTTATTGTTTTGGCTTTGCACTACTCTTAGCGACCTGATCTTAGCGCCGCCAATGTCTCCTCATCCAAGTCTCAATTTCTCGTACGTTAAGGCCGACGACATGAAGCTGCCCAATGCAAGTCTGTCAATAGACTGCTCGCGATTCATGGTTATTCTCCTAATAGGTCAGGAAGTGCTCTAATGGAACCCTTAATAGCTTAAAGGCGATCGAGGCTTGAGACTTCATATGTGAAATTCCACTCGCTGGAATGACAAGCACGCTGGCCTGGGAAATGACGTTGTCTGGACCTCAACGGTTGAGGCGCGTCAGCCCAACAAGTTCTAGACTGTCTTGGCAGTTCTTAATGCTTGATGCACTCTTTTTTGACGATACATTTCTTTTCATTTAATTCATTAGTGCATTTGCCACCTGATACGTGCAGGAGCTCATCAATACAAAACCAAGGGATTATTGAACCAGTTCAGATGTTCCGAACGATAAGGCCATGGTTCTCCGAGAAGGCCTTACGCCTTTCCACGGAGCAATATTTGAGTTCGCATTCGTCTCAGCATGCTCGAAGTTAAACCAGAGAAAACATTAGAAGTTAAAAAATACGATAGGTTTTAATCTTTTGGCTTGAAACATAAGGCTTTTCAAGCAGTAAGAATAATAAGAGTATTGCAAAACTAAAAATAAATAAAAAATAAAAAAAGTACAGCTACCTCCACCTGCGTAATCTCCTTAAAGACATCTAATTGAATGTTTGGAATTAATAACCATGTGATATTTTATTCGACTGTGGTAACGTCAATGACTAAGGGACTTACGTCGACGGCCCTAAATGTCGGTAACCAAGACTCTATTATTCAAGATTCAAGATATTATTTTCTCACTGAAAGCATTAAGTTTTTTAAACAACTGCTCAACAATGATCAAGGCATACATTAAGGTACCTTGCTCACACCTTCTGGGGAAAGAAATTAAAGTCAATCATTTTCATCTTTCTTGGTACACTATGTGAGGCGCTAGGCAGCCTACTTAAAGTGGATGGAGCTGCTTGCTCTTGGTCATCTTATGTCTGTGTGACGTCGGCAAACAAAAATAGAAACGAAACAATCAGAGAGGTTTTAAAAACACATATGCTTTCAACTTGGATACTCACTTCCTGCAACTGCCACGTCATCTATGGATAAGCGCATAGCTATTATACTCGCTATCTTCCAACAACAACAACAACAACAACAACAACAACAACAACAACAACAATAACAACAACAACGTCTTTATTTCCTCATTAATGCTCCGTAAAGTTACAACCCATACACACTACGAGCATAACAAATGAAAACATAGATAGATTAAACCAATCAATAACGCTGATGTGATGAGCTAAAGTGTGGCTACAAGAAAGAGATTCATTAAGCCTTAAGAGGGAGAGACGTCCTCCTAGCCAAGGCTAATAGGATCGAGGATGCCACTCTGACACCATTTCAAACTCAGAAATAACAATTGCGTCGTCAAAGAGACTCTTTGACTAAAGATAACAGTAGAGTAAACGATTAAGGAGAAGCCTCTAAGGAGAAATTTCGTACGCAATATAAACTGCAGTCTGTAAAAGGGAACAAGATAATTTGACAGAAACAAATGCTTATAGTTTCACCTCTCATTAAAGTTTGCCCAAAACCTAAGTAATAACTCAATACAAATATCAATACTCAATATCAATAACCCAAAACCGTTCCGTTTATTCTGAGCATTTTCCAGATTGGCACTACATCTTGCATATGCGTGGAGTGCATTTACAATATAACGCTGCAGATGTAAATTTTATGCTGCTAATTCAAATAATAACAGAAGAAGTAATGATGCAAAGTATTGACATCGTAGGATTTGCTGTGCCTACTACACTGTAAGACACCGACTCTACACTCTCAATGTAGTAAGACTCTTAGTGAGGTAACAAAAAAGAAGATTCTGTCAAGGCCTGTCCAAGTGATCGAGACGTCATGTTAGTTACAAGGCAATTGCTGCGAATGAATGGCTATCCTATAAAAATTTACCTGGCAAGACCTTGCTTGGCAAGGACAGGCGGGTTTCAGAGTGCATGCTGGAAACACGATGCGGGCAGCGCATCGGCCTGCCTTTCGGCAATGATCCGCTTTGGGGTAGGTTGGTAACCCTTCGTCGTTGTAGCCACCATCCTTCTGAAGGCAAGGATAAGGGGTATACTAATAAATATAGAAGAAAGACACCTTAAGTTAGGGGTTTATCAGGCCTTTAGCCATAAGGCTTATTATAGTTCAGTTTAGCTCATATGCCAAGCCGTGCTCGAACCATCGTGTTGCAGAGAACAGAAAGGCCACTGCATTTTAAGACTTGCAAAGCACAGCTGACAACAGGAAAATTTCTCTTTCAGGTCTGCACAATTCGCAAGAACGGTCTATGTCACGTTGCCCAAGGTTGGCCTTTGCACTCTAAGGTTTTCATATAATAAAGCAAACGCAACTCATTCATGCCTGGACAAAAACACCTGTATCATGTTTGATAAATTAAAAAAAAGAAATTCCTCAGCCCAATAATTTTTTTTAAGTGGCCACAAAGAATAGATTTTCGTTTATAACAAAAGGACAATAGCTAAATATCAATGCTTTCAATACAAGTTACAAATTTATAGAATAATTCATAACATTACTGTATTAGCGTATGCTTGGCAATTACCTTTAATATCAGGATTTATTTGCAATAAACAGGTGCAAGTTTGTTTTTCAATAAAACGATTTCAATCGGCTGTTTCCAATCCCTTGCTAAAATTTGAGTAGCATTCTGTAAATGTTAGTAAGCTACTTCTTGGGCCACGTCAGCCTGTGTCCGTCCGCTTTACTAAGCAATGACTTATAACTAATAATTATTAATAATTAATAATTTTTTCTAATAACTATTTCGTAGATCTCGTTAATTTCTCACTTCTTCGTTATAATTGTTTGCTGTATTGTTTATTAATATATTGTTCCACGATGAACATTTTTTCTCAATGCATTTCTGATCAAGGCGTCATTGGGCGTCCAAGTTGTGGAGTCAATTAGTTTTAACTGCTCGATTAGCACTGGGAAGGCCTATTCTCCCAAATCTAAATCTTTTTTGTGAACGCAACTACATTTATCTTCGGGCTTCATGCATGCACGGGCGTATTATTGAAGCACCACGATTCTCGGGTGGAACAAAAGAAATTTATTTACCCGACTTTTTCGCGGATTTTCATTTTACGGAATGGTTTTTTTTCTAGCATAACAGGTCATAAAAGGTCATAATAAGTCATAGCAGGTCATAGCAGGTTATAGCAGGTCATAACACGGCATGGTGCATACGAAAGAATTTCCACCTGGGCTTCCACGCTTTGATACTGTTCAGTTCCTCCGCTAACCCAGCGTCAGATACGTTTCGTCCCATCTGGAACACATCAACAGTGACGAATTGATGGCATGTTTTTTTGATAATTTTTTTTTTTTGGGTAACTTTAAAACATCTTGCTCTATTTCTCGAGTCTTACAGAAACGCTCTGAAGTTACTTGAGAACGCTTTCAAGCCACAAAACCACAATTTGATAGCTTAGTTAATGCAATATAATACATCACGCTAAATTAGATACAGAGAAATATTATAATTCTGGGTATTTTCTTAGCTTTAGTTCAGGCACCATCCTTTGACATAATAATAGTGACGCTTTATCAGGGGTCGTCAAGAGTAAACTGAATAATAGACAAAACAGATAGTTATAAGGGGATTACTTGGACCAGATCTCTCTATCGTGGTTCATTAGGCAGCAAAATTCCAAGCAATCTTGTGTGGCGATGATTCTCCTGATACCTGCAAACGCAAACGCGCGGAAAACCGTGAACTAGTCTTAAAAATAACTTTTATGGGTTTGTGTTGGTGTCAACAAGCTAGTACTGTTTCCAAGTACCGGAAAATTACCTGGTCCTTTCGGTAGGCCGCGATGGGTCTTGTGGATCATTAACAGATAGTTCACACGAATGCAGTTATTCTTAGAACACTTTCCCTAATTACTGTCAATTCTTATATCCGGCCATACGTTTTATGAATTAAGTCTGAGATAAAATAGCTGATACCGGCAAAGACCTTTCAATCAATTTCTTGTTTATTGACATCCCGAAAACAACACCCGTTTTTATAACAACGTTGAGGATAGAGTAGCCAATGCGGATGGTATTGTGACCGTGAACATGATGGACGGAAATCCATCAACGGATCGACTCCGCCTTGCCGTCGGTTTGCTTGTCGTGGTGGCATTAGTATGTGGGAGGCATGACCCCCCCACACACATGTCTGTTTTTATTTATGATTTTTTAAATTTATTTATTAATCAGCTGATTCAAAGAGCGTTTCGGTTGGCCGGGGTTCGCGCGGGAATGCACGTGACAATGGAAAAGAAAGCCTTGAACTCCATCATGAGTATCGTTAATTCTGAGAGTGACGTAAATCCTTTCTGCCTGGCATTATGACAAGTTAGCATTGTTCACTTACGGGGCGGTTTGTTTGCCTGCTTGCTTTGAATAAAGCGCAGGAAATTTTTTTCCAGAATGCGCAACGGTGCCAGGTTTAAATATATACTGAGTTCGTTTGAAGAGGACTTCGGGACCAGAAGTCAAGTTTCCACTAAATTCTTCCTGATCGGATGCGTTGGTTGGCATGGCTATCAAAATGGAATACCTTTATTTGTCTCTTCCGTCTAAAGTCTCGAACATGCGATGCTGAATTTCCTAACTAAATAAATTAAAATGCAATTACTGTGGATAAAGCAGGATCATACATGAATGAATAAGTAAGCATGTAAGTAAACAATAATAAATTAAGCGGCGTTTTCATTAGGCATAAAGTTTTATTCTTTTTGTGGACTGTGGAATGTAAGGATGTCTCCAAGTAGGTTTATTTTGAAGTTTATTTTAAAGCAAATAAGTAAAAAATAGTAACTTAAGCCACGTTTTCATTAGGCATTTTATACTTTTTGTGGACAACGTAAGGATGTCTACATGAAGTTCATTTTAAAGTTTTATTAAGTTACAAATTTCGTGACATCCGATTTGGCAGAGATTTACTCGGGTATCATCATCATCATCAAATCATCATCATATCATCATCATCATCATCATCACCATCGTCATCATCATCATCATCATCATCATCATCATCATCATCATCATCATCATCATCATCATCATCAT
>QQSS02089088.1:0-17107 GCA_003687565.2 Craspedacusta sowerbii
ATGTATGTATGTATGTATGTATGTATGTATGTATGTATGTATGTATGTATGTATGTATGTATGTATGTAGGTAGGTATGTATTTATGTATGTACGCATGTATGAATGCATGTATGTATGCATGTATGTATGTACTTGTTGGCATCTTTCACGTTCTTCAATGATGAATGCATTTAAGAAGCCTAACAAATTCTCGCACAATGCAAACATATTTGCGCGACCTACTCCATTGAATTTATGCGCCATTAAAAACAAACTTAGCGTTGGCCATACAAAATAAGTATACATATATATATACAAGTAAGAGAAGTCGCCACCTCGAATTGAATACTAATGTAGAAAGTAAAACGAGATGCTTTTGTCAAAATGTGCTGATATCTTCGACACAGGGTATATACCTTATTATCGCCTACAATACCTTGTACCTATTCGTAACTACGGACGAGCTTTTTTAGGAGTCTTTTTGAGAGAGTTGTAATAGTGTTTGCAGTATGCAGACGCGTGCCTAGCGAAGAGCCAACTGGTGTCGAAGATGTCAGCCCATTTTGACCGGAGCATCTCATTTTACTTTCTATATATATATATATATATATATATATAAGCATATCTATATATATATATATATATATATATATATATATGTATATGTATTTACATATACTAATGTTTAAGCGAAATAGGCTTATATTTATTCAATTATATATATATATATAATTAAATTAAATAAGTAAATTATGTAATCAAAGATAAGGAAAGATGCGATGAGGGGATTGGCATCTTACCAATGTCAAGAACAGCGGCACATCTGATCAACACTGAACCTAGCGTTTCGCCAAACTCCGATTCACGAGAAAGTTTCATGTACCTCCGAAGTCGATCAGAAGTAACGTTCCTAATGCATGCAAGTAATTTTGCAGTGACGCAGCAGCAGTCAGCCTAGAAAACGCGTGAGATCAGCCTTACGTAATTGTGGATGATTTCGACCTTGAAATGCCACAAACGCGCGCCTTCCAGGAAGGCGAAATGAGCTGAATACTGTTCGCCTATTTGCTAATTAAATTGATGACGTGGCTACACGCCTTTCACGAGGTTTTATCCACAAACATCGCAATTGGCTGTATCCTTCTCGAACAGAAGCATCATTGCAGTCAGCATGAACAAAAATTCTACCATTTTTAACTTACTAAAATTTAGTGCAATTTGCAAAACCATCCATACATCAGTCAGTAAAAGTTATTACACTTCACACAGTCATTTGTGAATTTGGCCATACAAAGAAAATCTGTGTCACGTGCTCCTTATCCGAAACACACTCACAATAGAGCTGGTTAAGAAGAAAGACATGGCTGATAATATTAAACGAAGTCAGAATTCCTGTTTTCGCTGAATTCTTTCATTTTTTCTTTTTAAATTTTCTTTCCTTAATTTGCCCAGTCCCTGAAAATGTGACGTTGCTTACGCAACCATGAACTGTAGCTTACCGCTTCGCACACGCAAACATCCTTTTAGTGACGTCATAGTGTGGCCGAACCTTCCTACACATGCGCATGCGTGTTATGCCAAATTTGAATTTTGATGACCAAAATGTTAATGACGTCACTACATGGATGTTTGTGCGAGTAGCCATGCCCGTGAAAGGATGGCACAGCGGAAAGAAACTCGGAAGTGGGGACATCCGCAGCTGAATGTGTATTAGTAGAAGGGGGTTTTGCTTTTTAGACCATGACATGACAGCATATGTTCAGACATCCGCCACAACAGGGCATCCAAGGATTGCTGCTTGAAAATGGAATAAAGCATTTTTTCGCTTACTTTTGAAATTGGGGAATTTCATGCTTTTTAACGCCAAACGTAGCTAGAAGAACGCCCAAAACTTTGTGGCCACCCACCCAAATTTTACCACCAACGACTAGATGGTGTGAGAGAGAAAGCTCATCGAGTCAAGATAATTTGCCCAAACCAGTCGCAAAGCTTTGACTCTAGCAACGGTGCTCGTCTTGTACGCCTTCGCGGCCTGCCGAGGCCCCTCAAGAAGAGGCTAGGTATGAGATCTGTACTTTCCACGACATTAACATACAACTTCAAAGAGATGGAGTTCGCATGGTATCGCCGCTTGGTCCACTGGTGGCCAATACAACGACGTGCCAATCGGAAGAGAAGATAAGCAACGAAGGCAAACGTCCCGAATTTTACAAACGCTATGTCGATGACACCTTGACAATAATTCCTAGCAAAAAATCTGCGGCAAAGAATTTTCTAAGTGAGCTTAAAAGTCTTTATTTTTTGCTGCTCTTTACAGCAGAATTGGAAAAGAACACCTGTGTCTCGTTTGCAACTGCCTTTTTGTGTATTCTTGTTCGCTTACTCTGAAGATGGTACAAAAAAGAACCGAAACGTCGCATAAATTTTGATAACTTTTGCCTTTATTCTTTGCCTTGACGATTTACACATTGAGGGTCTTTATTTCTTCTGCAATAATAAAAATAATTAAATTTTTTTAAAAACTTATTTTCATTTTTCTGCGACATTCTGTAGACTGGATGATGTCATCTTGGACATCGCTGTCATTAGTGTAAACGTTTTACTTACAAAAAAACTTAAAAGGTAGCAATTCATTTTCTCAAATGCTCACAACTGCAAACTTGCTTGCACATCTAAAACTGGTTTGCCACTATCAATACCGGCATAGCAAATCAGACGACAAAGTTTCAACCAACTCATAAGTTTTGGGGCTTCCTAAGGCTTGTCTCTACAGCAAAAGAGTGTGTTGTTCGGATACAAATGTTTAGAGTGGTTTTAATGAGGTAATTTGACATGGTTTTACTAAATCCGATGTCCTTCATCCATTCAAAAATGTTTGTAGGATCATTGCCAATGATTCCGGCAGCGCCCATTGATAGATTTAAGAAGTGAACTGACCGTGTTTTAGACATTTCAGGCGGCTGGTAGCGTTGCTGCTTTTATGCATCTTTGGCTCAAACCCAACAGTAAGCTCCATGACGAAGACATCTTTTCCTTTGACAGCAATGAAATCTGGGCGAATGCTGTCACTTGAGATTTAGAATCAGGAGCCAAATTCTAGGCATTCCTCTATGTCACTGTATACAGTGATACACGGAAGAGCCTTTGCGGTGCGAGCGAAGTTGAGAAGAGTTGTGTTGTGCCTCCAGTTAAAGCGCTTTCAAATTTGTTCTGCAGCCGCCAATCACTTGGCCCAGTGTTTGTCTTTAGGGACAAAACGAGCATATTCCCGAGACTGCGGTCCCCAATCTTTGCGTGTTGGTCTTGCTAGGTAGACAAGGTGACGGTATGTGCTGGTAAGCTGAGACGTCGGAGTACACTGTGGCAATATAGCTGCCCAGGTACGGGCAGCGCTTGAAGCAGAAAATTGACTCTTGGTCAGTTGGACAAGGAGAACTGGAGCCCTGCATTAGTTTGCTGATCATGCGTATTTCTTTGTAGGTGGGGGAATTTAATCGAATTGGACAGTATGTTGCCTTAACTGAGGAGTCTAGTCTGGCTCGATGAATTTCTTGCAGTAACTCCAGAAATAATAATAATAGTAATAATAGTAATAATAATAATAATTATTAGTTAGAAAATATAGTAATAACAACAACAATCGTAACAATTGTATCAATAGCAACACTATCAAAAAAGCAATAAGGCATTTACAAAACAAAGATCTCATTTATTTATTTGTACTGTGCTTTGATGACCTCGATTCGACACGGTTTAAGCTACAATCACAGAAGTAATTGTATATAATAAATCTTTGGCTACAATAAACCAAACAGATCGCAGTCGTTTGTGAGAAGGCGGCATCTTGATATCCGATTTGGAGGTTTGGTTCTGTGGTTTACCACCAGGCAAACCGCTATTCATTGAAGCGATCATGCAAAGCCAAGACCTGAAGATGCATTGCCACCCACAAACGTAATAATAAGATAGCTATATAAGGTAGTTTGTTAATGAGGGCTGCGGGGCAGCCCGCTAGAACGGGTGCACCACTCCATGTTTACAACAAACAAATCAAAAACAACGCTGGGAAACTTTCGTGTTTAAAGGTCAGGATTATTTCGCGTCTTTAGTGAACGCGGAGGGCAGGGGGCTTTCAAAACAAAGAGCAGCAGTTCTAATTAAATGAATGTGGCGGCCAAAGTTTTCAATAGCAAGAAGTAGTTCCTTACAAAAGTTCAATCAATGACTTTTGGAAGCAATCTGACATACGCATTAGCCCAGTAAATTAATTAGCAAATTATCCCGGGCCCACGGCCTGAAGAAGTCGCGCACCGTGAGGAAAGCGCCTAATAAATACGCCTCCGTTTGCCTTCGTGCAAACCACCCATAGCTTCGTGTTTTTTTATTAGAGAAGCTCTACGGGAAGCAGAACTAAATTTTTTATGCCAAGGAGAGGCGGTGAAACAGCAGCTCATCAACATGGCGTCCTTCACATCCTCGAAATCGCGACATTGTTAGGGCATAACGACTCGTCTCTTTTCATTGGGGACGACTCAAATACTTGTTAATGTATTAATTTAAGGTAAAAATAATTTAAGGAAAAGTAATTTAATTTAAATTATTTAAAGTGGCCTTCCCTTTCGGACGTGCTCTGCTGCCAAATGCGCACTATACGCATTCATGCGCATTCACCACACATACACGGCGCTTCCATCAACGGCCTCTTTGGTTTTTCAGTTGGCTTCACTTCTTGGCGGCCGTTAAGCCTGAAGGTAGTATTGCTACTCATATTTTCCCCTTCACTATATTTACATGTTCATCTGGTCGACTCTCATTTAGTTTAACTGCCCCAAAACGCGGCACGGATTTGATTGATTAGGATGTGGTAGTGCATATATAGTTAATAGTGTGCTTGATGAAACCTCAATATCTCAAAACGTTAGACTTTGGAGACTAGAGCAGAAGGATGCCCCTTTCTTACGGAATTAATTACCTACCTATATACGTACTTTATACGCATTTCATAGCTAGCTGCTTTTAAAATGCTCTTGTAAATTACAGTTATGGAGAAAAATTAAGCTTCCAGTTGTTGTTATTGTTGTTTATTCTCGCACAGATTTTAGAAAATGGACGTTCATATGCGCATGTCCTAGCGACGGACAGAAATGCACCTATCTGTATGGGGCAAATATTTTTGGAAAGATTGATGTTTTGCGGCTGCGTAAACGGAAAATCCAAAAGAGGAAAAAAAAACGGAGGATCAATTATTGAAAAACACTTGACAAACTCTGCCTAGCAAATCTTATAACTCCGGCTCAAATTTGACGAAATACTCTTAAGCCAGGAGAAATACTGCTAAGAATCCGTTTTTTGTGCTGTTGCTGTTGTTGTTGTTTTTGATGTCGTTTACCTATCTCGACTGAATCCCGGCGTGAAACTGCTATAAACTATTAAATTATGATATGAGCAATCACGAAATGGAGGAGAAATCTGCCTGTTCCGCCACTTGAAATTTGAGGAATTACTTTTGAACAGGCATTTGCCTATTTCTTGCTTTAGGTGGAGGACATTCAGCTTAGTGAAATTCAAGCTCGCATCTTCTCACACTTACCAAGAACCACGCCCGCGCCCCCAAGCTTATTCTCCTCCCCTACAAATTTGTAAGAAAGTGCTCATCGAGCGTCAAACCATAGCCCTCTGCTTGTGGGGGCTCAATTGGCATTCGCACATAGACGCAGATGAAGTTTACCATAACACCTCAGTTAGAAGAATAACACTTAGTTAAGAGTTTAACACATTTGCTAGGTATGACCCAGTAGTTAACAATGTAGCACTTAGGAGTATAGGACATAAGTTAGGAGCGTAATACTTAAGTTAGGGGCGTTCTTGATCGTAATCAAAGCAACGCAGGGCAAGAGCCGCCTGCCTTACTATGGATGCTTTGCAGATTCAGATAGCAAGTCTGCCTTCACCCTCTTTCTTGGGTCAAAGATGGTTTGGGGAGGTTCTCCCCTCCATTTGAAGCTAGAATCGGGGAAAAGCGATCAGCAGCAAGGCAAATCTTTTTATAACACAGATATATACATACATATATATATATACATATATATATATATATATATATATATATATATATATATATATATATATATTACGCAAGTAAACCTGACCATGTTATTGCTTTTATTTATACGTTTCCTTGGTTATAGATCAAATAAATCCCTTTTATAAATGAAGCACCAATGAGTATCTCCACTTACTTGGTAGGTCGCCGAATTCAGCCGGGCACATGTTAAAAGGTACCATCTAGCCAGCTGAAGGCGGAGTCCTTGGTCATGCGCCATGTCAGTTGAATCGACTGAATGCAAGCAGTCTTTCGAAGACTTCTTCGGCTTATCGATCCTCCACGAATGAAACATGAAAATTGCGCTTCGGCTACCAAACGAAAGCTGACAAGGTTGCAGCTCGGGAGAAATCGCAATCGGACCTGGTGGGGTTCCCCAGGTGAGTCACGTCTGTACCCAGCGATCACCAGGCGAATCTAATCTGTCTGCCCGAGAAATTGCGCCTACTTGATCAAGACGGAACGCAGGCTGATAAGGATCTATGGTCAGTGCGTCCAAGCACAAAGAGCGCGATGGGCTCATTCTGTTGCGATGACCTCACCATCACCCTCCCCCCTCCTAACACACACATACGCACACAAACGTTGCTCGTGTTATGTCTTTCGGCGTAGTTCCAAGTGAATCTTTGATAGCATTAGCACGTCGCATCGATGCTTTCAAAAAATCTGCAGCTTTTCAAGGGTCCCAGTATTCAGCAGAGAAAATGGTGCATGGCTGTGCGGTGGTGCAGGTCTTCAAAGTGAGGAATAGGCCGGAAACTTCAAGCATCTTCGAAATCGTACCAGTCGTTTAGCGAAAGTTTAAGAAGGAAATATGACCTGATCTCTGATTGTGCAAAGAAGATGTCGGGTGACATATTCAATCCAGCCGTTCAATGAGCGTTTTAATCTGCCATGGCAGGGCAGTCGAAATGGGACGAGAAACTTTGAAAATACGGTCGAGTCGACACGATGTGGGGACCACTTGCAACCGCCTAAGCTTTTCTCGCCTTCGTTGATTCGTTGTTTTCGTTGTCTTCAACAAATAATGGCGAAATTCTCACATCAAGTCTAATCGATTAGCTCCTCGCATAATAGATATTAAAAGCTTAGACGAACAGGGACTCAAAATCAAGGTCAGCACCTATTTTTCGCGTCGTTTTAAAGATTGAGGTGTGGATGGGATGGTAGGCTTTGCAGTAATTTAGTTGTTTATTTACATGAGTGATCTCTAAACGTGCCCCACCCCCTCAGAACCTTATATGCTAAGACCACTTAAATTATAATGAACGCAATACCTAAAGCCTTTTTAAACACTTTGCTCCTGGAATTCTTATTCTCCACAACCCAAAAGATCGCCATCGATGGCTGTTTAGTAACCAAAGCAAACCAATTAATATATTCAATGTCAGAACGAAGGCTGAGGTGAGGCCGATAGTTGTGAGGTCGTATCAGAAGGCATATAGGTGGCCAGCTAAGAACCTTTCGCGATGAGAGCACTAAGGCAAATGTCAAGACGTCAATAGGTGGGGTCCGCAAATTTCTATGTCACTTTTTCGTAGCTGTCGTAGCTAATACCCAAAGAAGAGAGCACGTTGTAGAACCTCAGCCAGCAAAGATACCCCTGCCGTTACTAATCATACTTTTAAGGTATCTTTGTCTTGCTTGTATTGTGAATGATCATTCTATAATAGTTATTTTAGAATGATAACGTACTCGCTGAAGATATTTTGGTGCAGCTGCTTTGAGCAATTGAAACTATCTATGAAGATTAGTTAATTCAAAAGAAATTTGCAGAAAAAGCGCCTAACTTAGAGAATTATTGTTAGGTAAATTTTGTAGAAGAAAACGCAGAAGTATCCTCAAGTCTTAAATAAGAAAGCGTTTTTTAACTACTCGACTATTGACAAGAATAGTTCGCCTTGCAAAGGCATTCCCTTGCTAGAGCATTCCCTTGTTAGAGCATTCCCTTACTAGAGCATTCCCTAGCATATGCATTCCACAATCATTTAGAAGAATATGAACGGAAATATTTATTTTAAGCCATGATAATAGAGATGGAAGACCCGACTTTGCAGGGCAAACCGGTTGCTGCGAGCGACTGCAATGTTCATGTACATCAAGAATAGTTAAGCCGTACTTGAAATCGTGGACGGATGCACGCAACAAAGTTGTACCTTAGAATTATTTATTTTCTGAAGCAAGAAGTATCAACCGCAAAAGTATCCAACCAGCTTTAGGAGAGATTAACGCTGTGCGTGTGTGTGTGTGTGTGTGTGTGCGCATGTGCGCGTGTAAGTGTGTGTGTGCGCGTGTGTGCGCGTGTGTGCGTGCGTGTGTGTGTATGGGTGGAGGGCTGCATATAATGTTCAAGGGCCCCGTTATTTTTAGCCTTCCAATAATGCTAATGACTCACATTAATCTTGCCACCCCATGACACATCGAAAATTGAAGTTCATTAAAAGATTGTATTGGACCATAGTTATGCGTGCCATTTTGGTCGCCAGGTAAAAAGCCACTTGACGCCCGCTGTGGTTCAGTCAGGGTAACCAGCGCCACTGAACGAAGTGGAAAAATTGCTCTGGGCCGCCAACAGTAACGAGGCGTCAGAAATGATCAGCTCTTACTTTGCCGGTTACTCCATCTGTTATTGGTACATAATTATTGGTTAACCATAGTATGATGACTAATACGATGAGTTCTCGTGTATGTTTGCAGTTGTGTGCATAAAAAAAGAGTCTGAGAAGCTTCGGTGGTGGTTTCTCCAGGGCCGGCAAAACAGCCATGCTTCTGCTCAAGAACGAGAGAAGAACAGATACTTCTTGACCTAGACAAAATCTTTACGGTGATTTAAGAACAAACAGCTCGCTTCCTTCAACTTACTGAATTTATTGCGATCAAACAACTTACTGAATTTATTGCGATCAAACAACTTACTGAATTTATTGCGATCAAAAGAAAGAGAGACCCACAGAAGGATAACAGACGAAGGGACGGACAGATAAGCAGACTGACAGACAGACAGACAAACAGACAAACACAAAGACAGAAAGACAGCCAGCCAGACAGACAGACAAATGAACCTTTTGTAGCAGATATGAAATTTATGTGTAGAACTCACGGGAATCAATGGCCATTAATTAACACTAAAAACAACTCCAGGATAATGAAACCACTAAGGGCACCCTCTCACGAACCACATAACTGACGAACTTGATTATATATTGTAGAGAAAACTTCGCATGCCTACAATAAGGGTAAGTGGAACCCAAGAGCCATTACCTGGCAACCTCGGATTGCCCATGGTGGATGGGATGCATAAAAACCGCTTTACTGAACCGTAGACTTCGTTTTTCAGGAGCTCACCGTTTCTTAGGGTTGTTTGGTATAATGTAAGAAAATACTGTATATAAAACTTCATTCATTTATTGCGTAATTACGTTTGTTGGGAAACTATCGCCAAATGGCGTAAAATGCTGCGCGTTTCTTACATTTAAGCACGGTTTGTACGACTTTATGAAAGCCCTAAATTATGCCGCAAATGCGGTTCATGTGCGACTTCAACGTTAAGAAGTGACGTAGAAATTTATTTGTCAGTATTTTACTGCAAACAATAGGGGGAGAGGCGAATATCTCACAAACTTACTTACATTCTTGTGATCGTTAGTAGTGCTATCTACGCCATGCTGGACTACTTAGCAGGAGCGGCACGTGTGGTGGAAGTACAGATCATGCAGCCAGTTGCTACAGTAGCCCCTAACCGATCCAAGCAAACCCTTTCTACCACGACTACAAACATGGCACCCCAGGGGCATGAACGTTCGGGTGTCAGCAATGGCGGAGACTTTTGCTTTGTTATTTGGCTAATAATATAGGATTTTCTTCTATTATCATCAATATTTCATGGTTCTTCAGGTTCCCTTTGCGTGTTTATGGACGTCTCTCATTAGTATGCGTACTCGTACGTTTTTTCGTACATCCTCTCTGGGTTAACTATTCCTACCTTTCTAATTGCCTTAGCTTATCATTGATCTACTGGCTACTAGCTTATACCGAAAAAATCCCCCTTACTTTTATCACTACTTTTAGCTAATTCTGCCTTTAAAATGTGCTTGTCCAATAGTCACCCCGACCTATCAGCAGTAGTTTATAAACGAATCCGTGCAAGTCTATTGACACATATTGGCTTGTACCTCATTATCGCCTACAATACCCTGTACCTATCTGTACCTACAGACGAGCTTTTTTAGTAGTCTTTTTGAGAGAGTTGTAGTAGTGTTTGCAGTATGCAGACGCGTGCCTAGCGAAGATCCAACTGGTGTCGAAGATGTCAGCCCATTTTGACTTTATAAATTTAAAGACAGAAAGAGAGAGAGAGAGAGAGAGAGAGAGAGAGAGAGAGAAAGTAAAATGAGATGCTCCGGTCAAAATGGGCTGACATCTTCGACACCAGTTGGCTCTTCGCTATGCACGCGTCTGCATACTGCAAACACTACTACAACTCTCTCAAAAAGACTACTTAAAAAGCTCGTCTGTAGGTACAGATAGGTACAGGGTATTGTAGGCGATAATGAGGTACAAGCCAATATGTGACAATGGACTTGCACGGATTCGTTTTTAAACTATTGCTGATAGGTCGGGGTTAATATTGGACAAGCACATTTTAAAGGCAAAATTAGCTAACTATAGTGATAGAACTAAGGGGGATTTTCTCGGTATAATCTATCATATATATATATATATATATATATATATATATAATATACACACGCGTGTGTTTGTGTGCGTGTGTGTTTGCGTGCGTGAGTGTGTGCGTGTGTGCGCTGTACATGGATTAAAGGCTGACAGCGCTTTTTAATTTAGAGAAAACCAACCCCCGCTCACCCCACCCAACTCTTCAAGTCGCCGATATGCTGGTAAATTAATGTTTGTTTTTCCAATCAGCAAGAGCGGAACTTCCTACAAACGGACAGCCAAGCATTCTATCAGCCCAATCTCGATTGTTCTAGAATTTTCTTCGAAAAAATTAATCCTTGATAGAAAAAACTGTAATCCTGCATTTCCAAAAGGACCATCATCCCGTTTCCGTGGCATTGAGGTCACCCATGAAGTTTGCTCGGAGGGTAAATGCGAAGTGTTGGCTGCGCGCAGATCAATGAAAGTGAGCGACACTAAATTGCTAAAGATAAGCCTGCCTTGCTTGTCGAGGCAATGGAAGGAAAGCGAAACTCTACTGATAGTCGAGCAAATGATTTCTATGCGCCACTAGAGCTTTACCTGACATACTAATGTCAATGATATTGACAATGTCAATAATGTCAACTAATGTCAATGATATGATCCATCTATTGTAGCCCGCGCTAGAAAGTTTGACTTCATTTTATAAAATGATTTTTCTTGTCAATAAAGATGGGCAACGAGCAACCAATTGGACTGCCATGGATCATGGATTGGTTTCGTGTAAAGAGTAGCGACGTTGTAAGTTACATAACTTTTGTATAATTAGGCGTGACTACCTTACATATATGATCTAGTTTTCTCAAAGCGTATTTAACTATCTCATGAGGCACATATTGAATGGTTTCCAACAGACCGTGCGTGCTATTAAGCACGTCAATCACTTGATCCACTACTTCCGTTCGAACCCAGATTGCGGCCCGAGTAAAGGAAAATTCAATTATTAATCTATACTTTCGACTGATGGCAATCGCCAAAAAGTCGACAGAAATCATGATGGACACTTCCAAGATCACGATGTGAGAATCGTGTAGTTTCAACGTCTTGGACATTGCAAGAAACCATCCGATCAAACCAAAACGGACTTCAGCACCCAGTAACCCAATGGTCCTGCAAAGTTTGTGGGTGTGGCTTGGGGGAGGCCAGAGTAAGCGATTTTCAAATCTTTTCACCAGTTGCCTGCTTGTTTCAAGTATCATGGATAGTCTTAGAAAAGGGAAATATGCGATGCTGTAGTGTACACTGAGCCCTAAAAAAATACCTGAAAATTTGCCTGAGGCGAAAGGGATTTGAGGTATTTTGGGATAAACCCCTGAACAACCCTGAGGGTTGTTTGGCATGCAGTTATCGCCGTATTTGTGTGACTACCTACAGCTCTTCAGATTAGTATGATGATGACATGTTTTTTGCTCGGTCCCGTTCGCATCGTCTCAGACTAATCCCAAGCCCGACATCTTGGGCCTGATCATTTGGACTGATCACTTGGACTGTAAATTGTGGCGAAGCAAAGTGGATTTAAAATCCCGATGCTAAATTTGTGCATAACTTAAGCCAAAACTGGACAAACGTGACTTTGAGGGGTCAATGCTTTAGTGAAAAAAGTAATTTCTATGCCAATACAATTTATATACCTATTCCGATTTCATGTTATTGCGGATACAGGATAAAATCCTCGGTTTACATCCATTACCTAAATATTTGTCGCTCCAGACGTTTTCAAGGATACCCGTTTATGATCTAGGCCCTACCCATAGAGGTAATCGTTACTCTATGGTCCTACCTTATGCCAATGGCTTTCTTGGAGAATAATTCCATCATAAACCGTGAGATCCACACTGACTTTAACATGCTGAGGTCTTGCTGAGCTTTCGTTTAATGAGTTGCTTGACTTGCTGAATATAGCGAATGTATGACCCAAAAAAACTGTGTGCCTTGTAAGATCGGATGCCCTTACTGGATTTAAACTAACACTGCTCTTAAATAAGAAACAATTTGCCATAGAAGTTTAGAAGCAATCAAAGCCGACATGAAAGAAGACTGAGTCACAGCGCTACATACCGAAACCCAGGACATACGTTGGGGATCGGTACTTTATAAGATAGTTGGAGTGGGGCAAAAGAGTCTTAGGTTCCTCTAAAAACAGCGCAATAAGAAGCATTCATTGTACATTTGGTTCTGTCCGTTGACCATGCTGATCTCTGCTTAAATGCAATGCAGCTATGCTTTGGTATCGAACAACTGAGACTCATTCTCAAATGCGCCTGGGACGAGATAATTCAACTAGCTAGAGGGTTCACATTAGATGCCAACAACCTGCGACTAGTGATTATTCTCGGAAAATAAGTTTACGATCAATTAGCTAGAGCTTTGATCGACCGGTCCACTTAATATTGGGCAGTGTATATCAGTTAATCCGAAGTCGCAGAATTGCATACATTGCTGATTAAGAGCTCAACTGAATACACAGCTTTAATTGGATAAGGAAGCTCCCGATGGTCCTGGAAATTAAGCAAAGCAGGTGTTGAAAAAAAAAGCGATTTAATTTTTCTTATAGGCGCCGTTAGGTGAATGGTAGTAGCCTTGCCAGGCATGAAGAACTGACCTTCGTGAGTCATAGCCCTACCTTTTCTCACGAACTAGCATGCAAAAATTGCATGAGTTGCTATCACAAACTCATGATCACCTGTGGTGGTCCTCAAGCGTTCCGTGGGTGATTCGTGGACACCGTTCAAAGTTGATTTTCGTGCAATTCGCTGCTCGATAGAGATAACCGACAATATTATTTTTAGCAGTCTCCTTGCATTACAACGATTTAAGAAATTGCATTAGACAAGTCTGTCTAGAAAACAAAGACACACGAAGTGGTTGACTCATGAATAAATTGGCTATCTAATTAGTACGATTATGAATTGCGATTTCTAAAAAAATAGCCCGTCCTGTAACTTGGGCGAGATCAAGTAAAAGGCTTCATCAAGACAATGGCTTGTGAAAATGCACTTGCTATTTTATCACGCTACATATGGGGTACAGATCCAGGTGTCTAGTTTTTTTCTTTCTAGATGGTGACGTTATAATTAATGACGCTCCTGTTCAATAGCGTAAGTCTCCAAAATTTACTCAAAGCATATGAAGACCCTATGTCAAACAGCGGCATAAAAAATAATATGTTTAGAAATCTTGCCTGCTGTAGGGCTTGACTATGCCTCTGTAACGTAGAGCTCCCGACGTTACGGCATAATTTAGTAAATAAAAACGAACACTGCTGAAGTCACTGTACGCTTAAGAATGCATTATCAGGTTTAACTAATTTTTAAGCGAGTGGTAATACATGGCCGTGAAATTTCGATCATAATCTTCAAGGCAAGCGACGATAACAGCGTTGGCATTCTGCCTGGAATACTACGGGACGCGACCGGCTTACGACCATTCACTTATTGCCTGCCTTTTCTTGCCAAGACGGACGAATGTAGCGAACCATGGCGGGGCTTTAATTTGATGCATAATGTACCATCCTGAACAAGATCTTAAGCTAGTGGCGGCCACGCAGACTGATCGCCAGACGGTGATGGCAGACGGGCGGACAGGACTAGCTGGGAGGTAGGAATACAGTGACATGCAGGAAGGGAACCAGACAGCCAGGCAGAGAGGAAGTACGATAACTTTATCTTAGAATCTCGCCTTTCCTTCGACGGTTCAAAACGTCTTCCTAAGTCCGTTGATTGCACTTCCGTGTCTGATAGTTTGACCAAGCTAGGTGGTGCTGCTGGAAGCTGCCTTTCAAAACCGTGGCATCCTGTTCCTTGTCCATCCTATTGGATAAAACAAGACCTCATGCTATCTCCACACTGTATAGGAGAGTTTTATTTATTGCGGATGTTTTTATACAAATGAAATGACGCCTGAGTTTCATACCGCTGAAGTTGTTAGTAAAGTTCCTCTTGGCCGGGCGGAGACGACAAAAATTCTTTCGAACAGGAAAAATCCACCGAGTAAGAAGCAATGCATTAAGCGCCAAATCAGGCAGCCTCTCGCTTTCTAAAAATATCTTAAAATCAGGCAGCCTCTGATTTCTAAATTTCTTCAAAATCAGGAAGCCTCTGATTTCTAAATTTCTTTAAACGCATACAGACTCTAACTTTCTACATGTAGTTAAAATGTTAACTCATATCTTTTTTGCATTCACAAGGCAACTCATTAGTTCGAGCCAGTTCAAACAGGAGTACCGTGTTAATTCTGTGTACCGTGTTAAACACCCGTTCGCCAGGCTTTTTTTGCGCATGCGCGCGATTTACGACGAGGTCTTGCACAGAATACGATTATTATTATTTTTATTGTCATAACTATTATGAGAGCGATAATACTGAGAGCGATGTTCAAGAGGACATCATCCAAGGCACCATGCTTAGAATTAGTGAGTGGTGCCGAGGTCTACCGAATGTGTCGTAACAACATGAAAAATACATGAAGTTAAAAAAAAAAATTACTATTATTATTTTTATTACCATTATTACTATTATTATTACTATTACTATTGTTGTTGCTATTATTATTATTATTTCAAAACGAGAACAACGGTTTTTAAGCGCGACATGTTTCGAGTTTTTTAACTCATGATCAGGCGTATTTGGAACGAGAACTGACCAAGTCGCAATATATATACACAAACGTCATAGCAACACGAAAGCGTTTACAAAGCTATTGCAATCAGTACAATTGATTTTAACTCTACTAAAACAACTTAAGGGAAAATGGGCAGCCTTTGGGAGCTCCTAGACGAAAAGGGTTAATCGCAAAGGCTCTTCAGCGTGTAACTGCATACAGTGACATAGAAGAATGCCCGTATTTTGCCTCCCCATCCTTAATCTCAGGTGACAGCTTTCGTCCAGATTTCATCGCTGTCAAAGGAACAGATGTCTTCCTCATGGAGGGTTTGACCAAATTGGGTTTGACCAAATATGCGTACGATTGCCTCGTGAAAACAGCGTCGCTACCAGACGCTCTTTTATCAAACGTCTAAAACACGGTCAGTTCACTTCTTAAATTTATCGATGGGCGCTGCCGTAATCATTGGCAATGATGCTACAAACATTTTTGAATGGGTGAAGGACATATCATTCAGTCAAATGTCGAAATACCTCATTCAAAAAACAATAAGCATTTGTATCCAAACAAAGCATTACCTCTTTTGCTGCAGAGACAAGCCTTAGGAAGCCCCAAAACTTATGAGTTGGTAGCAATTTTGTGATCTGATTTGCCATGCCTGCGCTGGGAGTGGCAAACTAGTTGGACAAGCAAACCTCAACAATCGAGAATCAAATTGCGATGCTTGAAAAAAGTATTGTTATTAATATTATCATTATTATAATAATTACTATTATTATTAATATCATTATTATTATTATTTTATTACATATAATATATAAATATATAATATACATACATACATATATATATATATATAAATTGCGATATCATATTATAATTATATTATTATATAGATTATATTATGTTATATATCATGTTATATTATTATTATTATTATTATTATTATTCTTGTTATTATTGTATTATAGAATCATAATATGGCCGAGTGGCCAAGTGAATAACGCGCTCGCCCTGCAAGCAAGACCTTCACAAGCGACTTCAAACCCCGGTCCGGCCTTGCTCTTCCTAGGCATACATCCCCACGGGGAAGTTGAAACAAGTCGAAGCCTGTGACGTACGCACTGCCAGGCTGTAAAGGGTTAAGCTACTGAGAGCGATGGTCAAGAGGACATCAGCCAAGGCAACATGCCTAGAAAAGTGAGTTGTGCCGAGGTATACCGAATGTGTCGTAATAAAATGAAAATATATGATGTTATTATTACTATTATGGCCGCCTGGCCGAGTTGTCTACGCTCCCGGCTCGCAAGCAAGACCCTTGAGTGGCGAGTGCTCAAACCCTGGTCCAGCCTTGCTTTACACAGGCAGATATCCCCTCGGGGTTGTTAAAATGAGTAACACTCTGCGGCGTAATTGCTTAAGTAATTGCGGTCTGGACTAGTTTACGACGCGAAGACGTGTCGTACTAACATGAAAATATATGAAGTTAAAAAACTATTATCATATGTAGTAGTAGTAACAGTAGTAGTAGTATAAGTAGCAGTAGTAGTAGCAGTAGTAGTAGTAGTAGTGGTAATAGTAGTAGTAGTATAAGTAGCAGTAGTAGTAGTAGTAGTAGTAGTAGTAGTAGTAGTAGTGGTAATAGTAGTAGTAGTAGTAGTAGTAGTAGTAGTAGTAGTAGTAGTAGTAGTAGTAGTAGTAGTAG